>UXSR01000014.1:0-161452 GCA_900604375.1 Mesocestoides corti
AGAAGTTCGAACCCCCTCCTGAAATTACAACAAAAATTGCTCAGTGACAGCATCTTACTCTGCATGTACTGCTTACTGCCTCAAAACTAAAAATGGAATTTATCGAGTGCCAACGCAACAATTATAAAAATTTACTTCATCTCTTCCAACATCACTTTCCACAAGTTTCATTAGCGCCAGCTTCCTTATTGAATTATGTAGGAATACCAGAAACAGCACTTTTAAAAGGTCGCATATAAGAAACAGCATTTAATAGAAGATTACACACCTTATATTACTTGAAAAACTTCACAGCAAAATTAATTTATCATTCAAACACTGGCCTATTACATCAGCTCGACATCTGAGATTGTACAGAGAATTCTCAGATGTCCAAAAAACTTTTGGAATCATTCCTAAAATACGAAATACATCCAGCATTCATGCAAACATTCGGCAACACTAACATTCTGCTGATTACGTATGTGCCACTTTTGACATTCATGGCAATAATTACTCTGAAGCTTCTGTCAGTAAACTAATCATAATGAACATAGTTTATCCGCAAACCCCTTTAGATATCTTAAGGAAAATTTTGACAGCATAAAGTACAACTGAAATGTGTGTATAACAAGTCCATGACATTATCAAAGTTAATTCACGTACTTGCGGCTTCGAATTGACTGTAAAGAGCATGTGTAAACGGAATGAAACTATCTGTAACTACAGAAAAGGATTAACGTTAAATCACAGTTGTACCAAACATCACGAATCAAAGACTCCTTCGATTGACAAGGAAAAAAGACGAACTATTATAAAATGAAATGTCCTTGATTTAAATAGTCGTGAAAGGATAAAACAAACAAAGTATGACTGGACTTCACGTAAAGTTAGTGTGAACTTTACCTTTATATAAATGCAAATATGTTGAATCTTGAGTGTTTTGAACTAATTATACCTAGCAAAAATAAATACATAGTAGATAACTTGACAAATGTGTATTGATATTCTGGAAGAAACTGAGGGCTGGTTGAAGTCTTGAAGCAGTGAGCACACTTATTTCAAAGCATTTTCTTGGTAATTCTCTCAATCATTTTCTTTCAAAAATGTTACAGAATTTCTTAAAAGTTAGCTTAAAAGTACGCCATTACTCGATTATTCCCGTTGTTGTACTACATTGTTCATGGAAGACTGGCATTTCGCATTCCAAATGCACTTCAAATTGACTGGTGAACTACGTTATGTGCATTTTAATTGTAACTTATTCAGCAGAACATTCTTTACATATCAGTGATTTTTAACAAATGCTTATGTGCAATTTGAAGGCCAACGTTTACTGGAAGCCAAAGGTGTGGTACAGCGTCTGGTTCAACTAATTTGCACAACGCACTTGAACGTTAATCTGTAGAGAACATTTATAAATTTATTAATCTATCATACATTTTCTGTTCCATGCAAAGTGTTCTACATTGAGCATTGTAACCACAGCATAATTCTGCCAGTGTTAAATTAGCACAACGTTATTTGCGGAGTACTCCCCCATACCGCTTGTGAAACACCTGACCGGCATTATTGCACCTACACCATTAGTTTTCGGTAAATTTTTCCCATCAGTTGAAACAGCCCTATCATGCAAATTGTTTCAAGTCCCACTGAGCAAATCAGGTTAAGCGCTACTACAGACTTGGATTAGTGTATACTAACATTGTATGTGCTATGTAACTCGTGTTAGCCTTACATCTACTTTCCCTCGTTTCCATAGCTATCTCGATTTGCTCATGTTATTTGTAATCAGTGTAATGTATTTCAATTTTTAAATGCAATTTACTACAAAAAGAACTTCAAGTTGTTAAACTATGCTAAAACATGACAATCGCCAATGAGTGAAAAACGAATGATAGTACCTGGTAGAAATGTGCGTTTCTAGTTACCATTACGCTAACTTTTTAGCCAGCAGCTTAAGCGTAGTATTCCGATAATAAAGCACCTCAAAGGCAAATCCAGATTAATTTCAAAATTAAAAAAATGCATGCAAAGCATAAGCTTCCAATTTTCTTGCTCGGCTGTTATGAATGACTCTTACACTTGCATATTGCATTCTTAAATTAGGCGCCTTTCAATGTTTCACAGTATTCCACGTTACCGAATTTCAGCTAAGAAGAATAGAATGTCTTTTATTTTACTTTAAATTCCGTGACGCGGCGCAACAGTCAGGCAGGCCAATGCGAACAGGTTTGTATCAGTCAAGAACCTACCCAACCGGAGCTTGTGAGACATTTGTAACCAAAACAAAATGTGGAATTCAGGTGCTACGACCGATGAGACTGTGACTGGGAGGTGGGTGCTACCATCTAATTAGAATGTGCCTTCACAGTCATCATTACATCACTGTCACCACAGCAACATAAGCAAATTATGACATAACTGAAGCACCCTAAATGTGCTTTAAGACTGCTATACAAATTCCATAAATATACGCAAAACATGGGTTTTGGATAGGCGTATTTAGTGGTTTAAAACGATTTTCACACAGGAACATTGCGTTCACAAAGCTGATATTTTTCCCTGATTTATATTTATTCACAATCTATGCTTCATTGACTTGTCAAAGTTGCGAGGCAGATTGATGTGCATTGGTCAGAACCAAGCAACATCTTGCCTGACACTTACAGCCTAAACAAGAAGTCATTAGGTACAGTAAAGAAACTGTTGCATGTACGGCGGCGTGGTGGGATTTCAGAACAAGATGAGCCGTGGATATGCGTTTGTGCTGATTAAAGAGCACCTGCCATAGCAACAATTGGCATTTCATGCGGTACTATCGAACACGCATCGCAAGCATTAAGGGTCCATTTATTTGGTGAGTTTTGCCACGAAACACATCTTCAAGATGCGGCAATGTTGATTACCACTATTTAAAGTAAAGTTGTGGCAGATTTGTCAGCACACTGAGTTCGTGGTGACGTGCCCTGATGCAGCAGCTCGAAGTCATTTGTGAGATTGATAGACGTGTGGTTTTGTGTTGTTGTTTACTGGCTTCGTCGCTGTCGAATACTGACAACTGCCATGTTATAATTAGGAAAAGGTTACCACACCAAACCACACAAGTTTGCTGGTTTTCGTGCGTGCTTTATCACGATAAGAGACAGCGAGGAAATAAGCTCTTTGAGGTCGACACAGCTTATTTCATAGCCTAAAATGCCATTTTTAACAAATGTATTTTTTTTAGAATTGCATTGGCGATGGGATGAAATTTAGCACACACATTCACTGGAGGCAAGTTGAGAAGTACCTACGCCGTAAACAGCTAGTCAAGGTAATTAGTCACACGGTGGTAACGTAAACATGAAAAAGCACTTAACAATCAATCTGTTGTTTCCACCCGTGGATATCACCAACCGGTTTTAAAAGCTTAGCCTAATTTTTCACTTCAATTCTAAGAAATAAAATATTTAAAGAACAGTCTTTTCAAATCCGCACACGTTTCTGCCATCTTTTGCTTTCAGTAGTACGTAGTGGACAATTTCAATCACCTGCCTGACCCCATGCTTAACCGGCTTGGCCTGAATTTGTCAGGTCACCTCAGCGGATGCCTCAGCATTCACATGCACCTTTCTTTGTTGTTAGGGACGTTTCCAATGCACATTTTGCCTACCTAGGAACCGATCTGATTAAAATCTTTTAATATCCATTAATGACATCGACTTCGGGAATGCCTGATGCGAAAACATGACTGAGAAATCAATAAATTAGTTATCTATTGTCAGAGCTGTACAAGTGACATTGGGTCAGTGTTAATATGGATTTCTGATATAAAGCAAAATTGGATGGTCCTGTAAATGCCTACATCATTCCCGTAACAAAGTGCAACTTAGGTATTGTTGCATTTGAAAAACCTACAGTCGAACTGCTTAAATTGTCTCTGTGTGATAACCGGAGATGTCTGATCGAAATGATGGTTCCATTGACTAGGCAGTCAACTTCTGGTAAAGGAATCTCCTGTTAACATTCGATCTCACCGTAATTTGAAGACTAGTATCATTGACCGCACTCAAACATCTGTCATATAATGCGATTCTGAGCCTAGGAGTATCCATACTCTTAAACAATATTTACGACGGACAAGATGATGCGTGGTTAAGAGGGACCTACCCAATCTCAAGCTCCGTGAAATGGTAGAGCAGAACTTTCCAAGCTACTACCACTAACAACAAAAACTGAAAGTGCAAACGTTTCTTTTGATGCCAATTTCATAGATTCAACAACATCAAGCACGGCACTTCAATATTTCTTTTAAAGGTTTTTTTTTCGAATAGAAAGTAAATTAGTCTAGAAAGCAGTAGTCAACTTTGATGATCACATTATGGTTCGGAGAACTAAAAGAAAGCAACAGGTCGGGTTTCAACCCAAATCGAATAAAAATACAAATACAATCAGATATTCATTGGATACTAGGTTTAAAACGTATCATATCTGCACTCACTCTGTACGATAATTTTGCGAATTTAATGAGTCGGTCACCAACACATTTACCATGACGAGCAGACGGAAGCACCATCTCAATATTGTGTTAATTAATTAGCTGATTCATAACCTGCACAAACAAAACTACAGACCGATACCCCTCACCAGGGCTAAGGAACATATGTGCACACAACAACCCAAATTCAACCGGTTCACTAACTTACCACGGTTCAGGCCTTTGTCTTCGGCTCAACAACATGCCCCATAAACACGGGGAAGCCAGACTCGGTGACTATGAAGAAAATGAATGGATGGTCCACGACAAACTCCGGTGGTGGCATCGACATACAATAAAAAACCATTTGAACAGCCGTGGCAGCACCTGCCTCTGCACCCTCCTCGTCAACCTACAATCGACACACACAATCAATTACAAATTAAATACTCATTTAGTCGGCTATTATATCATAACTTCAAGTCCAGCATTCACGTGGTCATGCTACCAGTCACATTTATGCATGAAAGACACCCACACAGAAATGATGCAAATACGCAAACTTGCCTCAATCACAGCCTGATGGTACACATCCGAGACTGTCAATGATCTGTCCCCAGTTATGCCCGAGAAGTCGGCGTCTTTCTCTGAGAATATTGACCCCAAACCCATTTGCACAAGTGCATCCTTCAGTTCCATGCTTTCGCCGCCCAGACAGAATTTGGGCAGTTTCAAAATCACCTCCGTGTCAAAGTACTGGTCCGACGTAAACAACTCCTTGAAACTCTCCGGATTCTCCTTCAGCTTCTTCAACACGTCCGGCAAACCCTTCTCCTCTTCTGGCAACACTATCAACATCTCGTGGCTACAGTTCAATGCATCAACACATCTTCAATTCAACGGCACACACACACACACAAACATTGCAAAATACGTGCAAACTAGTACCATTCGAATGGAATCTTCAGTGCCCGCACCTCGAGGTCCACAAAGTCCGCCATCGGATAGTGAGCCTTCCGGTGCATCATACTCGTCTTCACCTCACCTCCAGACAGGGTGTGGAATATCGCGTGCTTGTCCGTGTCCTTCTTGTCAAACTTCGCCTTCCAATTTCCCTTGAAGTACACCGCGTTGGCCAGAACAAGGCGAGTCAAGCTCGAAATTGTTCCCGTGGCCAACAGCTCCTTTATCTTCTCCTTCGTATTCTCCGCTATCCACCGATTTATCGACATTCGAGCCGACTCCGGATCACCTCTAAAATTCAACTGCCGCAATGCCTCTGCACGATTACAACTGCTGACTTACTTCATGTGATACCGCCTTGTGGAAGTCAGTGATCGTCTTCGTGTATGCTGCTTCGATCTTCAATCCCTGTTGGACAAACATTCCATTGGCTTGCACCAACGTCTTCTTCGTGTCGCCCTCACAAATAGCCTGAAGGCTCTTACGAACAGCTTTGCTCAGGCTTTCAATGCCCTGTGCAGCATCAAGTCGCAGTGTGCTGACCATTTCCTTCTGGCACTGCGACCTTGCTCCCGGCAGGAGGAGGGATAAAGCGGAGTAAATGCTCAACGGCGAAATGAGGAAGTTCGAACCCCCGTCTGAAATGTTTAGGGATTATTTTATTGTGTCTATAATGCATTCTTGGCCCATTGATTATGTCTTTGAAACATTTAAATAACCAAATTTACTTTGCGTCTAAACCTAATCCCTCATTCATTTTCTGCATCTCTACAAACGACATTTGTCTTTTACATTACCATGAAAATTTCATAAAAGACTACACACCTTGGATTTTTTTAAAGCACCACACCAGAACGAAATAGGTAGTTGAGTTCAGGCTTTAAACTAAGGAGCTTTACATCAGAAGTAGCAATAAACTTCCACTTCCCACCAGGAAATACTGTAAAGATAATTGGCAAGATTACAACACTTTCGTGGTTTTGACAAACTGCTGCAACCATTTAATGCGTTTTATACTTATAGTGATATATGCGTGCGTACCAGTGTCACAAATTTTGGCGGCCATTCAGTTCACAAATCCAGCTATATTTCATGTAGAAAGCCATCTCTAAACTAATCTTAGCATGAAAACTTTTTATGCATGCATTGTGTGTATTAAAGTAACTCTCGACAACAAAACGCACTAATCAAGTGTGAGTATAACAAATCCATGAAAATTATCGAAATTATTTTACGTACTTGCAGCTTCGAATTGACTGTAAAGGGCCTGTGTAAACGGAATGAAACTGTCTGTAACTATAAAGAAGGATGAACACTAAATCACTGCTGTACCAAACATTGCAATTAGCAAACGCCTTCTCAACCTCTGGATAAAATACGCAATATTATAAAGCGGGGTGTCCTTGGTCTAAATAGCCGTGGAAGGGTAAAACAAAATAAGGACGAATTGGCTTCAGGTAAAGTGATTACAGAACAACAAAAAAAACTTTGCACTGCATATTGGTGAAAGTAATGTTTTTCTAGAGGTCATAAATTAGAGATATCTTGTTGGTAGTGGTTTCAGTGAACTTGCTTTTTCGGATTACCGAAACTTCAACTTATATTTTTTTGGAATAAATCCATCTAAATGTCAGCTAACTGTGTTTTATTCATGTTAGTATATAAACGTAAATGGTATAAGTGCTAGTAGGTAATAAATATGCGGCTTTAATGAATTTTCATTGAAAACTCGTTAACATTTAGTTCAGGAGGGAGTGTGTGTAAATTTTACAAGAGATAACGATTTATACAAACTCGTGATGATTTTAAACTTATTCATCCTAAAAATTTCGCTGAAGCCCTGTCTTTATTGCTTTGTTGGACAAAAAATAAGTGCAAATATTTTGCAGGACTATCTCAGTATAAAATTTTATGAATAAATATAATGTTGCACGGTATTCCATGGGAGATATACACTGTGTCGATGAAAACTTTCTTTCTGCACTTTTCTCTGTCCGCCCACGTGTAGTCTGCACTGATTTATAAAACACGAAGTAGAACGTTCCTAACCCATCATTGATTTTCAAAAAAATCCTGAATGTGTTTAAATGACCAGTTTTTTAATGCAATGTGTGACGTGACACGTGATTTTTATTTCTTGTGCAGTGAGTCCGAATGTTAATCCGTGGAAGAAATTCGAGGTGTCCTCATCAGGCTACGTTTTCCACCCAAGTGAGAAATTTGCAGCATTAGACATTACTTCGGCGGCGGTATTCAAAAATTATTTATTTTATTTCGTAAACTGACTGGAAAATCACAAGCATGCAAGTTGCTTTGAGTCAGGCTGAGTAAATTAATTAAGATTATTAAATAATCTTCCTCTAAGTTATTTTAATGGTTTCAAATGAGAGATCTCCTAATCATATTTTACGGTCTCGAAGACTCCTGCAAGGCAATAACCTCGAATTCTCGCGCTGTAAATTTAGCCACGTTGACATGCTAAAAGCAAAAAGCATCTACTGTAAGGAATGTAAACATCCTACTAACTTTGATACCTTTTTGACTTATTCCGTTATTACACTAGATGAGCCATGAATTCTACTGACCAAGTTTTTCTATGCAAGTCCTTATTAGGTCACGTCTGTTTTGGTATGTGTGACTTTATTGACTTGAATTTGAAAGTGTTAAACTATTTTGAGAGTTGCGGATACAAGTAACTGGGAAGTGGAGCCTATCATCTGATTGAAATGTACGTCTGCATCCATCATTCCACCAACTGTCAGATAAATAGCGTAAGTGGAGTATTGTAATGATGAATCAGTCCAATTAAAACCTTGGGACCGTTATCAAAATCCCAACACTGCAGTTGCTATATACCAATTCAGTTTACAGATCTTTAGCCTGTTATCACAAAATACTGAATATAGGAGATATTTGCTTCTAAAAAACGTCGCAGCATCGTAGCAGGATAGAGTTCATCAGTTATTGGCAGTCAAAACGCAGCAAAGCACATTTTATTTCGTGTATTGAAATTTAAAACTAAATGAGGAATTTAGAAGCTACAGTCAACGACAAAATGCCGCATTATTACACTGAATTAAATAATTTTGACATTGCTACGATATTTGCTCCCTTGTTCGCTGATCATACTTCGCGAAAACCTCGAAGATGTTCCACGGCGTGTTTTAGATTTGTTTCTGTACGCTGAATGCGTTGCGTCTCGTTATCTCCTTCGAAATAGAGGTCCTTTGGTGAGAAATCATTTATGTCCAATGCGTGACCGTGAGGGTTTTTTGAACAAGATGGATCAAGGACGTACTTTTGAGCCAGCATGGCACTGATTTACAGACAGAACGATGCACTACTTACAGACAACAATGCTAATTAAGTAAAGAATTGTCGAAACTTCTCACGCACTGATGGTCCATTTGTCTTTTAAGTAAGTTACAGTTTGACGGTGGATCCAACTACGTACACAAATAACACGCAAACATGTTGATTCAAAATCCCTGCATGTTTATAACGCGTCGTGTTGTAACAACTCCAAGCCTTTTGTCGGTTTGGCAGATTCTTGGGTAATTTGTACACACGCTAACTTGCCCCACATGAAGTTAATGATTCGAATGGGCGTGTATTCACCTTTAACTAGTTTCACTGCTGCTGAATGTTGTTCCTCATATGCTCCATTATAATTAAGCAAAACATCCTACTTAAGCCAGGCGTGTGTACTGTTTTTAACGAGCGTCAGATCACGATTAACAGGCACATGTGCGGGAATCACTTTGATGTCCGGCGCAGCCCATTTCATAGCCATAATATCTATATCTCTTTGTTTTTTGCGTTGACAATAGAAAATATTTAGCACAGATTGGCCGTATGGATGCCCGACGCGTGTTTGGAAAGGGAGCTTCAGAGAGTCAACAAGCAAACACCCACACTATTGACGCAATGTGGTAGGTCACTTAGCAGCCTTTCCTAATTTACACTAGTGGTATTTTCTGCAAAGCAGCTGGTTCAGCTTTGTTCCTGTGCGTTTACCAAAAGCACCGGAATGCATGGCATAGCCGGCTCATATCACTGTAATTACCCACGAACACACTCGACTCCACACACAACCTGCCACACTGATTCACATCAAGTGAACAAATTGGAGTCAGCCCATTAACAGGACTGAATAATCATCAACACACCCTACACCTCCTCCAAATTGCTTTGTTTCGTGACAATGCCGCTGTATTTCATTCATCTGGGATTATTTTTCTGGTGACATGAGACTAGAGACGCGGATTTGTTGAGTTTATACCCGTTAGCCTCAATGTGATCGTCACACATACGTGGACCTGTTGCCATAGAAAGTAATAGCGACGTAGTTAACTTGAAAAACGATTTAACCGAAAATGCGCGATGCCTACACTGGTTCATACTGCGGTTGCCTACTACGTGTGCTTTTAACTCGGTACATTTGACATTCACGTGGACAGAACATGTTCCAGTGCATTCTGCTCCGCGATCAGGTGAGCCGTGTTGTACAACTTAGCCCAAGGTCACTGCAAATTAACACCATACGTGATTGGTGTTGCTAATATTACAATTTGGTGACCAGTTTCCGAGATCACTAACCTGGGAAGACTGGTCATGGGTTGGTGAGCCTGGAGTGTGAACAGCGCACGCATGCCATAAAACGCCCTCATTTGCACAATTTCCAAATTCACCTGTACGCAGTGACATGAAAGCTTGAATGCTGGCTATCGCACATTTCCACCGTGTATCACACGTTTTGCCCCTGTCATCTTTACGTAATGCCAGCAGACCGTTCGCAGCGTGATTGAAATCGAAGGCAATATTGCCTGCAGGTTCATATCCCTCAGCCTGGTTGGTACTCGCAATCAACTCCAATTCACTTGCTTAAATATCTTATGTCGGTGTTATCCTTAAAATCTCTCATTTACCTAATTGTTCTTCATTAGCACATTTATCACAAGTGTAAACTGTTTGAGTCAGGTAAGAAAAGGTAGCTGCTTTAGTTAACATCCTTTGCGTGTAATGAATGCCAATGCACTTCTCCGTGTACTTTGGGAAAATTGCACGCTAATATCGCCTTTCATTGCCAAGTTATGCACCGCGTAAGGAAACATCGAAAAAAAAACTAGCACATAGTGTAGTGCAAGTGTCTTTTAAGTCCAAATTTACAATGAAAATTGCCTCCTTGACAAGCGAGCAACCCTTGTTTTTAATTGGACCTAACCAACGAATGTACGACAAAAAGAACTGGTTTGAGTGCAACACGAGGCAGAAATAGTTAAATCTGTCTTGTTTAAAGCGTGCCTTGTAAGGCTAGTGTGGTTTGTGAAGTGAATGCGCGATATTTTGCTTCTGAAATAAGAGGCAAACATGAGGCGCAAACTCACTTCTTGTTCATGCCTAATAAACAACATACCAAATAGGGGCGTGAATAACCGTTGCCGTATTTTTAACACTACAATTCACATTGCAAAATTGGCAATTTCGCGATCCAATCTACTGCCTACCCTGATGATTTAATTAGCGCACTAAATTTTAATAAGAGCATTAAACTCAATCGAACGGCGAATTGCACGTGATTAACCTTGGCGCATTCTGGTTCCGTCGTTATAGAAATCAAGGAGTTTGTGGGCAGGCAGGCAGACCGACAGACAGTCTTCCCACGACGATAAAAGTCAAACCAAGATTCCACGATAAATTTCAAAACTTTACTTAAAATAAACAAGCACCCCAGCCAATGGGTGCGTCAAGAAGTTTGAAGCCAGTTAGCTGCTCGCATCATGGGATGGTTACTTCCCGTTTACGTTTACGCCATGTTTAGTTGCTGTCGTCATGGTTTTTGAGTAGTCCTTTCGTGACTGTCTTTTAATGGCCCTTAAAAAAATTTCTTGTTTTTATACCCTTACCCCGAAAAGTAGGCTGGCTTAATTGACAGGCAAGATCCGACTTCAATGGCCTGCTAAGTCGTTTCAACTGAGTTTGGCTTCGTTGTAACCACTTGCATTGTTGTAGCCAGTGTGCGTGTCTAAAAGGCACATTCCATATTTTACAATAAAGCCATTTTCGTCTTTCTTGAGAGCTTGTGTGTGCTTTTTTAAAACCAAATTGACAAAATGTGCTAGCCTATCGGTACCGACGTGGAACACACAGCATTACGGAGTGAAAGGGACAGATATGCTTCCCCTCCGATTCTCTGACCGCCTTTTATGGGAGTCGTTTGAAGATGCCGAAAAAAAGTCATAATTACAATAATAATAATAATACTAAAACAGATGCCAAACCGTGCTAGAATTAGCCACCAAGTGTCATAATTTCTTACTTGGAAATCATGAGCTATTCAGGCGGATCCAGTTACCAAGTTACGCAGGATTCGCGAAATCAACTTCCGACCCACTGACCTAGATAACTTCAGGAGTAAATGCGCCATAACAGTTTTCGTTTGCTAAAAAGGACTCAAAGTACCACCTTG
Organism: Mesocestoides corti; assembly: GCA_900604375.1. Lineage (NCBI taxonomy): Eukaryota > Metazoa > Platyhelminthes > Cestoda > Cyclophyllidea > Mesocestoididae > Mesocestoides > Mesocestoides corti. The sequence continues at coordinate 11,871 of UXSR01000014.1, forward strand.
TCTCAGTCGACATTCTCAACAACTGGCATTTAAAACCGTTGTAGCGCCCTACTCAAATCACTTCTTCTTTGACAGAGCACAGTTTAGTTGCCAGCGGTTAGCTTCATGTGCATTTCCTGTGTAATTTAATCACTTGTTTTTTAGATCCAAGGACATTGCTGATTGCCTCTTACCTAAGTGCGACCGCATTCTGGCAATCGAAATGCGCTTGTAAATTATTAGCCAAAAAATATACCGCCTTATTGGAGGATCCATTTGGTGAACTCGTGGTAAATCTGCCAGATCAAAGCAAGATGGTCAGAACCAGGCCATAACGCGCAAAATATGCATCTCTGAGATAACTCCAGTTCGAGTCATTAATGATTGATCAGTGTTGCAGGATTTTAAAACACGTGGAGACATTTAACTGCCCATCGCAGAGTACCGTAATGTTGAAAGTGCTTTCAATAATAAGAAAAACAGTTTTTTTCCTTGCTGGGTTTTACAAATTCAATCGGCAACAGCCCGACTTGGGTGAACTGTTTAATTTTTTTTCAAAATTTAACAACAAAGCACGCTGTGATGAAGACGCTCCAATTGAAGGCTAATTGAACCACTATAGGTGAAAATACGCACATTCCAGCTCTCTTTGATTACCTCAAATGAAATGTCTGGGGATGGGTATTTTAAGACGTTTGTGACGCTATCACATCCTAAGTTTACCACATGTGAGCTACTTTAGGCTGCGTAAGATGGCATCTGTGCCTTTGAAAAGGTTATGCGACATGTGGTTTTTCGATTTGGTCTACCTTTTCATCCCATCCAAACCGCCTAAAGCGGCCTCCTTGCCCCAGGAAATCTTGCCACAAGTTGGCGGAAAGGGATTTGACGGAGGTTTCAAGACTTTTTAGTAGTATAGCAGAAATAGGTTTAATTACACTGCGAAAATTCCCGCAGTTTTATGGGCCTGGTGAATTTGCCTAGCGTGTAATGCATAGACGGCACGCCATCCACCGAAGCGCGTGCAGTTTACAAAAAAAAGGTGCTATATTTACGTCCAACAACTAACATGCAACTTTACTGTTTATCACACCTGCATTGAAATCAACGATGTGTTTGTAAATTCACACATTGGACAAATTATCCGTCACCATGGCTTGCGTATGTACGTATGCCAATGTGCCAATGTTTTCTTTTTAACCGGAGATGACTCACAAACTCGTTTGTTTGAATAGAATCTGGTGGTTTGGCGGGTAGTTTGAGGTCAGTTAGCTCATCCGGTTTCGGTTTCCAAGTGACGGTAACTATAATATTGCCGACTGACAGGAAAAACAACCTCCTTCCCTCCCTCTCTCTCTCTCTCTCACCTAGTCGCTTCGCGCCAATCTGTTCTAGGCGTGGCTACTGCCAACAAGCGGCCAATGTTTGCACCGTTCTCTCGTGCGAGGGAGCCACGTTCGCAAATCAAAAATGCACGCATTTAGGACATCGTCTGGCCTTCAGGGCCAAAAAACAACAAAACTGGTGGAGTTGTTTTCACTAGTGCCTGAAATTTCCAAACTAATTAGCATACTTTTGAAATGAAACCATGTGAATCAGCAAATCTAGCCATCAGTCGAGCAAGCTTTAGTCCGTAAGCTCCAAGAGCTATCTTGCTTTTTCCTGGTGTCAGTGAATCAGTGATCTTGTCAATCTGTTGTAACGTTTTGATGTTTACCGCAGGTCAGACTTCGCTAATTCACTTGCAATGTCACATCTGACCTACAACAATGTACACAGGACAATACAAGCAATTGGAAATAAATTAAAGCCACAGATTTTATTAATACTGTAATGAATTAATTGCAACTTTGTCAAATGATGAAACCGTAGTAGGCATTTACGACAATTGGAGTTATTGTGGAGGCAACAGAATACGTCGTGATTGTTAATTTTAATGGCTTGTGTTCACATGCATAAAGCGGTTGTTCAATGTGAAAGCACTGAAATATGCGAAAATCACCTTGTAACCGAGAACATCAAACAATCACTTTTGTGTTGATGATTCGGTAAAATTGATCGCCTGTAAGGCAGACGAACGCACCGTGCTTTGGTGGTATGTGCGCTGGGATTGAAAACAAATCGACTGACACAAGGTCATCAAGGTGTCAGATTAACAAAAAGTCGTTGCTGGGAGATGCGAGACTACAGCGCACCGCGGTGAGAACAGTCATGATCTTGTTCGTTGAAATGAGGGGGGCTGCCCATGCAGATCTTGGCGGCAGATGAAAGGGCACATCGCGATTGCACCTGCCAAAGCAACTTGTCTTATCGACTGACTTCGAACCAAATAAGGGACTCCGCTTGATTTTGTTTGACTGCTAAATACAGTGAAGGCGCCTTTTTAATTAGAGAATCTCCGCAAAATTCAAAATTGGTGGGCTTCGTTCCGATTGGTTGCAGGATTCCCTCAGCCTCACTTCTTCTGGCTGCTTAGTTTGGCCGATTTTAAAGCCACGTTGCATGTACACTTGTTCTATAAGCCAATGTATCAAACGTTTTACGACTGAAGACTGGTAATAACTGTGTGGTTTAATGATAACTGAAAAGTTCTCTAGGGTATACGTTTATACTCCCTTCATGTACAATAAACCACTTACAAATGTGAATGGAGTTACTAGCAATACATGGTCTCTGCAACCCGCTAATTTCAACTTGGTGTCCGAATAGTTAGACCCACAAATATTGTAGGAATTAAGAATGAAAAAAAAAACAAATTCGACAGATTCGTGCTTCCATCGAGTGCGTTGATTTAGCACTTGCATTCCTTCATTCCACTAATTCGTTGCATTAAACGTAATTTATGTGCGGATTCTTTACTCGCGAATGAAACTATTTCCGTTGAACAAATATGCAGTTGTATGTTGACTAGTTGTGTATTTACACTTTTCAGAAGTGTGGATTCTTTTCAACTGTTTTCTGTCAATAAAATATGTCCGAAAAGGGGAAATTCGCAAATTCAAACCATCTCACCTCCTAGGCCGACTGCCAGAGTAAGCGATAAAGTTGCCCAAGCAGCCCATAAAACAGGCTTCTTTCTGGAATTCGCCAAATCAGATTCACACTGCCGTTGGCAACACTGAAGGCCAAACTCGTAACTACTTTGACTCAACACACTCGATTCAAGTTTTGTAAAAGTTTAGATTTGCGAGGAGGAATTTGGTTCAGCTAACCAGACCCCAGATAATGCACTGCGGAGCAGCTACGCCGAACCAATTGGTTTTGGCGTGGTTAAGATAAAAGACGCGGCCACCGTAAAAATATCCTTGTTTTTTTACGTCAAAGCACTCTCCTACATCCCACCAAATGTTTTCACACCCAAACGTAGCTACCATTAGCTACTTTACCAACCCTGTTACTTTGTGGTTCCATTACTTATTGTGTAATTGCTGCTAGGATGGCGTTGACCATACTTGGTTTAACAAAACTGTCAGGAAGAAGGCAAGTACCGTCTGTGGATCTTCACACACACACACATACCTCGATTTCCTTTCATATTGAGAGACTCACCCGATGGTAAGTAACCCTTTTAAGTGGAGTAACCTCGTTGCTTACCCATCCTGTGAAAACATGAGGCAGCCACCAATTCTCACAGTGCCGGTTTTTTGAGGCTAGAGATGAGGGAAATTACTGATGTCTCAGGTCTCAGATTGCACGAGTGAAAGCGGTTTTAATGAAACCACGCCTTTTCTTCCCAACTGCTCTACAAATGCATGTTATGTGCACCAGCGTGGTGTCAGTGGTTTAATGTGGTTCGCTTAATTCGACCACCTTATGTCGGAGTTTCAAAGAATTCCCTCTGGCCAGATTTTTGTTTTTATTAAGATTAAATGGCCAGACTGGGTGAGAATTTAGCAAAACCCTCTAACCAAAGCCGCAAATTTTCCCACATTGCCTAAACTTGCCTATTTACCGCTAAACGCGTAGTGCCACATCTCAATCAAATTGCCTCATGATTAGTGTGTATGTAAGATTTCGAAATGGAGGTGTGTTTGATGGGCATTTCACCGAGAATTATCGTGGTGCCCGACGAATGACGACAATTACAGTGCATCGACACGGCAACAGTTCATCCTGTGTATCTGGATGTACTTTATTACAAAGTCCTGGAAACTGGTCGTCAGATGGTGACTGCGCAACGCTGCAATCGACAGTTGAACCAACTGAGCGAGGAATCTGATCAGACATAGCCATTTACTGGGCCTGGAAGCAGGCAGTCCACAATGCTGCTAGATGACACCATTTGACCACCTTTCGTGGCTCACGCAACTCAGAAGATCCACTTGAACGCGACATATTCACAAGACTTGGCCCCAGTCGACTACCACTCGTTCCGGTTAATGCAGCAGCACTCCTTAGTGGCTAAGCAGTTCAAAACACTGAACGATGCGCGAAAATTCCACGATGATTAATTTACTGTCTCGAAGCCTGCAAATTTCTTTCGCGACGGTATTCGTACCTTACCTGAGGGATGGCACAGGCGCATAGAAAACGGTAGACCATATTTACAAGATTTGATTCTTCGTTCTCTACTTTTGGATATTTTGTAAATTTCCTAGCAAATCTGTAAAAATTAAGCAATACGCCTAGTAAACTGGAGGTATGCTCGATGGGAATCCCATCAGGACAATTCCTGGTGCCCGACTCTCGTGGCTCCCGGTAGGATATCCATGCGCGATCGATCATGTGATCTGCGAACATGAGGGGATGCGGACGGATTGTGGCGTGTGTACAGCGCATGTCTGGTATGCCCCAATTCCACCAAATGTGTGTTTATGCGTGCATGCGTAAGTTGCCAACAGGCATGCAAGGTCACTGAGTCTGCAATTCACTGTTTTGGTTTAAACAAATTCACTGCCTTGTTGCCTAACCAAGTAACTACAACCCTTTTAAACCTGCCGGCGGCCATGTTTCAAGCGAAGACTGGAATTTTTGCAGAGCGTGTTGCGAAAGGAAAGAATGCCGCTGATGGCGGAACGAAACAACGGGGCTGCGTGATCGCAGCCCGCCTGACTAGTGCGGTGAATAATATGAGGCTGTAGTGAAGCAAGAAAAAGCAAATTTCTTTCTTTCCTTAGTACCAACTTCGTCTATAACGAAGGAGTTACACACTGACTGCCTTTTTTCCCATTAATAACGAATGAAAAGAATTCGTAGCCGTCTTGGTGCACCGCATGCCATAGTAACCAAGCCGAGCAGTTATTCAGTGAAGCCTGTAAACTCCCGAATTGCAGCAGGTTTAGCGTCTTCCACATAATGAGCGTGTAAATAGCTCGACAAGCTAACATTGTGTAAATAGTGTCATTTTTATGTAAACAGACTTGTTTTCTAATGCTTGAAATGCCTGCGACGAAAATTCGCCAAGTCCAGTTTGCGAATCTGGATTAAAAAAGAGATTTTCAGCTATCAAAGGAGCGATTTCCGCTTCTCGATGTGTTGACCTACACGCATGGATATTTTAAAACTTACACCCCACAGTCTAAAAATAGGCTAGTGTTATTTGCTCATATTTCAGTAGGAACATCCACATGTCCAAGCTACTGTGAATTTCCCTAGGAGTAAAACGAACTGGAAAATGAAAAGGACTAAAAATAACATTCTAACTGCTTCTCCAACGAAGGTGAACTCCCATTTCTCCACAAGGAAAACGCATGGCAGAGTTGCAAACAGGCGTAATGCAGCAGTACCTTCGGAATGCTGACTTTGTTTCGCGTCCTAAAATTATCTTAGTGCAGTTAAGCCGTAAAATTGGCCAAGTGTTTAAGGTCTCCCAGTTCCTGATTTAATGGGGAAAAAATTGGCACTTGGGACATTTCAAAATGCTTTTGTTTTGGCTCCATCCGTATCCCCACTGCTCCAACAATATGGTTCCTGCCAGACTAGCGATGTGGGGAAAAGTGAACTGCAGGTACTCTGTGTAGATCAAAACGAGAGTTTCATTTGTGGCTGTTATAGTGTGTGTCAGTAATTTAATTTTGCTACCTACACGGTTAATGCAGAACACGCACTGTGCCACGAGAAGGAAAGAAATTTCAGCAGGTCTGGGAGGAGTCATCAACCGTTTTCGTTCCTGATTAAAATTACCTGTCTGAGCCTGGTACGTGACTTTATCCCCTACAGCTGTTTATCATTAGCCATCGTTCAATTTGAGTGAACGAACACCACATCCTGTGTTCCTTGGCACGACTTCAAATCTGCCAAAACCTCACGACGAGTGAGATATTAAAAGAGCAAAATTCCTGTCATAATATGAGTGAGCGAATATTACGATTGCTCGACAACAAACCAAGCTGCAACATCTCTGTTGCAGGGGTTAGGTGGAAACAGGTATCATCGAGTGACCACGGCTTAACCCCACTTGAAAGGAGTGGCTGCGAACATTCCTGGTGATTCCACTTGTGTGTCCTTATGGCCCTAACCCCAGGCGCAAAATACCTGTTGCATCCCATCAACGGCCAAGTCGATGTCATCACCATCTATCAGCAGACGTTTGCCGTTTAAAATGTGTATTTCAGGCGACTTTGAGTAGAAAACTGAGGAGCCAACAGCGTCTTTCACGGTGAACTATTCTTCATTGCTTTCAATGATTACAATCGATATCTTGAAGCATTTTTTACACCAGACGTGAAGAAACTATAAGCTTGCTGAGAAAGGGCATCAGAAATTCCTAAAAGATCAACGAAGCATCATGTTCTGGTCACCATATTTCCACTTCATTCTAGTTTCTCGTACAATGAAGATGTGAAACCCTCCTGCTGTCGGAAAAAATGCAAAATTAGAATCAATATTGCCCGATTTGGGGTTGCAACTGAACCCAATCCAACGCCTAGAACACTGGATTGACTCTTGCCCCTTTGGTATGAAACGAACCACCTCCACTTCTCATTTACGCTCCTAATTGATCCTTGTTATGCTGTGAGGAAGGCCGGTAAAGGAGTTAAAATGAGCCAGAGAAACAAGTGCAATAAATGAACATTAATAGTGAAACACCCACCAGGACATAGTTAGAAGCATGAGGCTTCTGCTCACAGCACAATATAACCCCATATTCGCGCCAGCTACACAATGGAATGCACGGCGTTGCGTAAATGCATTTACCAAAAGTGATTTCTGGCCAGCGAAGAGAAGCGAACGCCAGCTTCCCGATGGTTCTCTACACTGTCGCATTAGGCACCAGCAAAGCCAGTGACAGGCCTTAAAAAGAAACAGAAAAATACTAATTGGGTAATTGATAGTGTCAGTATACCCCCCACGCTGCACACACGCCTTAATAGGTTTACCTGATTGGCACCTGCCAAGTACACAGACGCTCGAATGAATGTCTGAGGGCATGGGATGATCTCCCCCATACATAAGCACAACTTGGCCAATAAACTTATTGACAGCACCAACCCCACTCAACCTCGAGATACGCTTACACAAGCCTGAAAAACACACAATGATCGAAAAAAAAACACATCAGCCAATTTACGTCGGTTAAGAATGATTGAATTTGGCAAAACTCCTCACGTGCCTCGTGGTTTGGATTTTTTATACAAATTTGCTGTTAGGTAATGCATATGTCGATTTGGTTTTAGTCTGGGTTTAATTTGTCGAATGTGATTTGAAGATTCAAGACTTAGCAAACGCGAACTCGTTTTGCACTGGGTGTTTAGGTCGTGAAAATTTCAAACGCCTCATCGCAGGTACTATTAAACAGGCAAATTTATGCTACACTGCACTCATGGCATATAGAAGCGTTGTGTCCTCCGAATTCCGGCACTACTCATTCACTGAAGATATTGACAATCTCATCTCAAGCACTTGGTGTCAAACAAGTGCCAGCTGTTTGTGCGCTTACATCATCATCATCATCAAACAAGTTTGCTTCTGCTAGCGCGTTGTCTATTTTTTTTATCGGTTTAGCGCAAATCACCTTACATTAGTCTTGTAGTTATAACACACATTCTGTGAGGCAAATTGGAGCGTACCTAAGGCAACCTCTTGATGTAATTTACAAGTGGAACAAATTGAGGACAGTGATGACAGTAGAATTCGCCAAGCTGTCATCGACATGCCTTAATGTATGATTCGGAGGCGCCAACCCTTGTCAGTTCCTACGCGTCAATTTGTGGTGTGCTGGCTCTGCAGTTTGGGTTTCGCTTATTTCAAAGCATGAAACTCACAAATAACCAGCTGCTTATGCTAAACAGGTCTCTTAACTTATACCTGGAGCTTTTAAATCCGAAATTTAAATGTCAATCGAATGTGTTCACACTTTGGTAACACGCATAGCAACCATCACAGTGCCTATTCGTACACGTCATTTTGCCCAAGAAAGCATATTTAAAGGACTAACTGTCTGGACAATGAGTTTGTCCTCATTTTACAGTCTTTTCTAAACTGCAAAAGCACTACGAGTTCCATCACCTTACGTGCACTAACATGACTAATGAAGTGACAGCTGCGTCCCACATTGATTAAACATGATAAAACTACTAACAACACAGGGGTCGGTAAATTAAATTGGTTTCAAAGTTTCCTAAAAGTTTTGATCAGTGACTTGTCAAGGACATGAAACACGTGTGGGAAACGTGACTCAAACCACACTTGTAGGCACGATTCTTTGGCGGTAATTAGAAACTGCCTCGAGGTAAATCTGCTTTCACATTAAGTTACTCTGATTAGCTAACTTCTCTACATATTTAAAAGTCTTTACTATAGAAAAAGTCTTCAATGCGCTTGAAACTTGTTAGTTGAAGGAGATGAAATATTAAATAGGCATTCCGGCACTAACCATCTCCCTCACCAAAGCATAAAATGACAGTTCCTAATCGGCTCGCTGATGGCGGCCGCAAAACACATATGCCACCAAAGTAGATAAGATCCTTGTAAAGAACCACTCGATTCGCGTGGAGAGCTCACTATAGGTGCGCAATTTTTTCACACGTCCACGGATTTTGAAAACCCTTTAAGTCAAGGTGCCCGTTAGCTGTGAATTTAAACGATAGTACCAATATTTTGTCGGTCTTATTTTATCAATCCAACATTTGTGCCTCCAGCACATAAATGGACTCAGTAAAACACGATAGCTAGGTAAAAAATTCAATTTTTTTATTTAATCTATCTTAAACAGCCTTTAACATATGGTCACGAGGAAACTAAAAAAATCAAATCCTTCGTACAGACATAAATACGTACAAATGACAATCTTGTGATTAGCTTCGAAGATATTTTGGCTCTAGACAGTTCCAAAAGGTGTGTTTCAGTTCATCATATGAATACTCTGTGCTCGGTTGAAGGGAACTCAATTTTTGCGCCTGAATTTGGACAAAATCTGGTATCATTGAAGTCTTGAGATCGTGAACACAAATGACCATTGCGGTGCGGTCTGGAATCCACCAACTGCTTGAATCAGCAATTCGAGTAACTCTAAAGCGTGAACGGGGAGAATGTGATGGCTTTTGGTCTAGCTGGGGACCATCGTTAGTTTCTACAGTAGTCACTTCAAACTTCCTACATAGGGAATTTCCAGAATTTACTCCAACTGGTGTCGGCTTTCTACTTCGCTGTCGAGAGAACTTTCTGGTTGCCGTGGAATTCATTTTGATGTTCGGTGTGAATGCGCAACAGTCGGGGCTGGCACTGTGATCGTTGCCTCTCTTTTCATGTCGAATACTAAGTAGAATGAATCCTGGGTGCGGTGTTTTGGCCATTTCATTCAAAATCGCATTTTTCTGGTCTAGAGCCAGTTGAGGGGAAATCTGCGGATCTGTATTGGCTTCCCTGTTGGTTCCATGGGAGATATCATCAACGTTAAGTATATTTGACCTGTCTTGTGGTAAATGTAAGAGCTTAGTTGACAGGACAAATGGTTGTATTGGTATACCATATGTACCACCAGACATGCATGGAGTAAGTAAAACCGATTGCGGGAAATCTTGATTAATCGTAGCCTCAAATGGTACGATAAACCGAATAATACCACCCACGTTAGAAGTAGAATGGTCACGCCAAACGTGAGGATGGGGCTGCTCCTGTGAATCAAAGGGTGTTTGACCCACTGAATGACTAGTTGGCTGTGTTTCGGGCAAGGTCTGGAGGATAAGTTGTTGAAGTAGTTCAGGGTGAATGTTTTGAGGGTTTTGGTCAAACTGAAGCCCAAGATCATCAGCACCCGTGCTTTTTGTAAAATTAACGTTTTCGGAGGACACGGTGGCCTCATTATCGTCTTCTAATGAGGAACAGCGTTTCAGTTTCTGCAAACCACCAGTCGACCGAGATGAATCACTGTTTCTTAACTCACATGCAGCACACAGATTAGTAACGTCCCGTGCGCGAGTATCCAAATCCGTCGAAATAACACTATGTTGACTATTAGGCACACAATAATCAGTAGATTCCATTGTAAAAGAAGAAATGGATTTTACTCAAAAAAAATTTCCGGAGAAGACGATTTGATCAGAATCAGACAATACAACATTGAGTGCATAGACCAAAAACAGCCTATTTAGCCTGCAATGCTATACCGTTAAACACACAAAAAAATTGAAAAGTTCACAATCCCAAAGTACAGAATATTCACACTGCCGCGTCTCACCGAAATACACTCATTTGTATTTTCAAGGTCATAAAAATGATTAAAGATAACTATTGAAATATTAATAAATAAAATTCTTCAGTGTTAACAAAACTTAAAACAATGACAAAAAGTGTAATGCCATATTTTAAATTTATTATTATCAAATTTCTTTTCCACGAAACAATTGTTCAAAAAACACGATTTGGAGGGCATCTTGATTGAATGATCTTCACGCTTCTACATGCCATTAATGCAGTGTAGCATATATTTTTCTGTTTAATAGTACCTGCGGTGAGGCGTTCAAAATCTTCACTTCTTAAACACTTTGTACAAAACGAGTTCGTGTTCGCTAAGTCTTGAATCTTCGAAGCACGTACGAAAAATTTAACACCGCCTAGAAACAAATCGACATGTGCATTACCTAACAGAAAAAGTGTATAAAAAATCCAAACCAGAAAATCATGCGCAATTGAAAAGATGAGTCATGTGCAGAATTTTGTCAAATTCAATCAGTCTTCACTGTCACGAATTTTACAGATGTTTAAAAAATGACTGCACACTTATGAGCTATTTGCTTTACAATGTCAGACCTAGGAATTACGTTTATTCACAATAAATGTTGTTTTTTTAAAAAATGGAGTTATTTAAATGAGGAGGACACCAGAGACCCGCCTGATTCTCACGGATCATAAGGAGGTTCATGTACACCATGCATACTGCAGATCGTGGCTAATTTCATACACACCTTCCTTTGGGCTGACTTAATTTTGAGAAAGCAGACGCGCTCTATAGTCTGGTTGTCTATAAAATTAAATAATTTAGATGCGAAATGTCCACAGATTATGAAATGATAATAATCTGAACAGTTGTCAGAAGTGAACATTCTGGTTGTAAATGCTAGCCTATCTGAAACGCACATGCAGCCAAAGGCAATTCTTAGTTTTCCAGAATCGGTACAGCATGCTTCACGTTATTGCAATCAACACATTGGCAACGTTTATTCGCAAAACGCTAAAAGTATTTGATATCTAGCCCAGAGAGAGAGAGAGAGATGCAGAGTAAAGCATAGGTGGACCTGTGCCTCAACTACGTTTGTGGTTTTCCAGAGAGTTACAAATGAGCGTGAACGTCATGAAGATTGACCAATTACTGCATTAGAGGGTGTGGGCATTTACCAGAAATGCATATCAGTCACTAAAGGCGTTAAAAATAGCTGATGTGTCTATTCGGTCATTGGGGAATTTGGCTGGCCCTCTCAAAAAGTTCATTAGCCGATTTTTATTTGTTTCTGGGAGATGACCATGTGTCTTTTATGGGGGAATTTTAGTAATTGGTGAGAATTTAATTAAACATCGGTTTTTTTGGTAACATCGGGGTTTATGAAGATTGAAATCTTTAAAATCAAATTTTCATTCAGAATAACAAAAATAAATTTGTTTCCGCTTTAACGGCAGGCTTGTGTTACCTGAGGGTTTCAGTGAACTAGAACGAAATTTAAAGGACAAGGAAATAGTTTGAAGGCCAATATTCTAGCTATCCTCCTGCGAAATTACACTAAAATAAAAGACCTTTTTGCTTTTAAATGAAATTGTAATTTATGCTTATAAAATGCTCGTATCACATGCAGCATGCATTGGTATTTACTTTAAGCCAAAATTTTCGAAAATCGATTAATAATTCAAAAATAGAAGCAAATGCTATTCATTAAAAATAAATGCTCATAATTAATTTTTTAACACATTTTTTAAGTCAAATAGTGAAATATTAATTCCTTGTGTTCTTGCCTATTACCTAAAAATTACAAATTTCTGATTTGAATTTTAAGTTTGTTTGAATTGTTGCTGATCCGAACTCATCTTTGATTGTGGTTTTCGCACGATTTCTTCGTAGTGCTCTGCCGTCATGTCTTCTCTTACCCAGCGGGAGGAATGTGTCTACGCGGCGAAGCTGCTTGAACAGAGTGAACGTTATGAAAGTAGGTGCTAACTACGTTTTTTCATGTATTTTATCTTTAGAAATGGTCGAGGCAATGAAGGGTATTTTGGTTCCTAATATGGATCTTTCTGCCGAGGAAAGGAACTTGCTCTCTGTTGCCTACAAAAACGTTGTTGGAGCTCGACGAAGCTCATGGCGCGTTATCAGCAGCATTGAACAGAAACACGAAGGGGACGCTAGAATGGCCATAGCTAAAAAGGTCCGGGAAGATATCGAAAAAGAGCTTAACGATACATGCTCTGAGATTTTGGAGCTACTCGATTCGACTCTCATTCCGGCTGCTTCGAACCCCGAGTCGAAGATATTTTTCCTTAAAATGTTTGCTTTTGTTTATTAATGTAATCTGTTTTAGGAAGGGTGATTATTACCGTTACGTTGCTGAATATCGTACTGGTGATGAACGCAAGGACGCGTCTGAGAAGAGCTTACAGGCTTACAAAACTGCCACGGACATTGCTAAGGTCGAAATGCCAACTACGCACCCGATTCGCCTGGGATTGGCATTGAATTTCTCTGTGTTCTATTATGAAATTCTAAACAGCCCTGATCGCGCATGCAAGCTTGCCAAGGATGCTTTTGACGAAGCCGTGTCAGATATTGACACTTTGCCTGAAGAGAATTATAAAGATGCCACTCTTATTATGCAGCTGTTGCGCGATAACCTAACTCTGTGGAACAGCGACGCCGGTATGCATACCTTATTAAGGTTTACTTGTTTTAAGGTGATAACGAAGCTGCCGAAGCGCAGAAGGCTGAGTAGGCCATACGTTGCTGGAGTTTATAGTGTTGAACTCATTTGTGACGGATCAGTTATTAAAAATAAACTTTCTAACCAGGCAGACTTCGCTTTATTCACTAGCTGCTCAGTTATTGATCGCCAAGTTTGTTTTCCGCGTTCGGTGTTTTTCCGGGTGGAGTACCTCGTTGCAGTTCTTCGTTGAAATTGTTCGTCTTAAATCTGAGTGGCCCAGAATACTTTACGGGTGGCGGGCTTTGGTTTCTACGGCGTATACACCGGGCATCCTTCACTGGCCGACGGGTGATCAGATTGTCGAAATGAGTTAACAGATTCAAGTTAGAATGGCTCGACGTCGTATTTCATGGGATGAGTGGCTACTCGTATTTAGATCGGGTGGGAGGGTGGACATCTACATGTTCGCGACAGTATTGCCCAATGTGGGATGGTTTTGCGTTCAAGGCTTTTATTTTTTGTGGGTCGTTACTTGTCTCCGGGCCCGGATTTCGTGGAACGTCTCACTTCGCATTGGTGTCTGCCGCCGTTTTCTCTCCGGACTTTTCATGAACCTGTACGTTTTTGCGGTGCGTTTCCTAGCATTAACATCCGAGGTCTGGCTGACGAATTGCTTTTGTTAGAGCTGAGATTACTTTAGAAACTAATGGCTCTGCGGTTTTGTCTAACGTGAGGTTCAGTCGCTGCGGCGAGCAACTTTTGTTTATTATTTGTTCTTCAATTACTGGTTTTCGTTTACTTTAAGTATCTGGTGTAGTGAACCCCAAGTCTTATGAAAACGATGAACGTCGGAGGCGTGTGGAATCGTGCTGATTAGTACTGGGTTAAGGTTTCCTAAAACTGATTTGACGATCACTCAAGTGAAACAGTTGTAGTACGCACATGACTTGCATAAGCCACTGTGGTAAGTAATTGAGTACCTTTTCTCTCCCGTGAGCATTGACTTGCAGTGGTTTCAGTTTTGCCTATACGAAAGTAGTTGGCACTTCGAAACGTCAAGTGAATCAGGAATCTAGTAAGCAATGCGGACTTTAAAGAAATAAACTGGTGTTTCTGTGGTCCCCCGCAGGCGTCTAAGTGATCTTACTTTGTTGAAACATCGGCCACACCTTACGACCCTCCAAGTCGGAAACTTCCACTCGCAAGTGTAGAAGAATTTCCGGCAGTATGATTTTGATTACATGCATCCGAAATCGTAACGTGGGTTTAGTAGTTCCAGCACCTTTAGTGACTTGCAATACGGGTTCATGTTAGTTTTACTCATGCACAAAAATAACAATAATCAAGGGTCAGTACAGGTTGTACTAGTTGTTCGTTTTCGTGCCTGGATATACCGATAACTGTCACCTAGTGATCCGTGTTGGATTTGATTGCGCTTTAGTAACCTTAATTCTCGGTAAATCTGCTTATTTCAGGCTTTAAATTAACGATTTATAATTTGGCACAAGTGATAGAACCAAGGATACATTGATTTCCCAAGATGCCTGTCCAACTTATTCTGTACTAATATCACGAAACAGTAAGGTCCAGTTCAATGAAATCCTGTTTTTTTTACTCAAACTAAGTTCTGGTCCCCTTTGTTTGAAAAATCCAATCAAGGGTCAAGAAACCAGGTCATTGACGATGCACCTTTAAAGAAGCAGTCAACCCTGACTGCCTACTCCATCCACACACCTACGCCACCAGACACGCAACAACCTGAAATGGGCTTGCCTTGAAGAACACGAAACCGCAGCTATCCATTCTTCACACAATGCTTTATAGAAACCTACACGCTCAACAGTTCCACTCTAGCATATTCAGGTGGCAAAATAAGATCCTCAACGCCACCATGAACAAAAAGCGACCGACACCATGACACAGTGTTTTCTGGCTTGAAAATGCCCCGCAATCTTGAGCTTCACCTGATGGTTACTGCTGCCTGCTTGGGGATTCACATTGGCAAGCAACTGCATCGTGAGTCATCTCTACTGCCTATGGGCGGATAGCTAGCTGCTAAATTTGCCAAATGTCAGATGCGGTTAGATTCTCTCCCAACTCAATCACTCATGGTCTCCACTTATCGCATATTTCAACCGAGCTTCTCTTGCAGTTTTTCTACTGATACCTAAGGATTCTTGCCTTTTAACATCGAAACATCACTTGCATAGTTTTATGGAACAAAAACTGGTACCGATTGCGACAAGGCCTGCAATGTAACGCAGTGCGTGCATCACCAAACTATCACCACTGGAGTTTACCTATCTTGTGTAAACCAGAAATCCTAGTTCTTTGTGTGCGCTGAATGATCACTCGTGTGTGATAATTGAACCAACAGCTACACAGAGATGGGACGTCCTTAGCCATCGTCAGCATTAGCATCGGCTTAATTTTACTCAATTTAGCTGGACCTCCGGTTAAAAACTACTAACCGCGTATATGAAAGCGACCAACTACAATCAGTGATGGTTATTAAGCTTTTTGGGAGATGGAAGCCATCAATCTCCAAACTTTGAAATTGTAAGCTTGATTTCCGTAGGGAATGGTCTCTCCACAATAGAACACTGAGTTACATTGACCTCAATTTCGCGCCTGGCTCGCCAAAGCAACGGACATTCAACCATTTCTTGTATCAGCCTGGAACTGCTGCCTGCACGTGTGCAAGCGTAGCAGTCATCGTGCGCAAGCACGCAGCCCCGCCACACATTCCATAAACACAGGCCGCGAGCCATTGGTCCGTTTGTTTTCAGCGTGGATTTTCATTGGGCGCTAATGATGACGTCAGGATAAGAAGCACGCGCTAGCCCTTCTGCCTGCCAAATCATCGACCAATTGCTTCATGTGCGTGCGTGCGTGGGTGTTTTCGCTCTCGCGCCATCTCTCTCTCGCTTTGAGGGACGGATTAGTCAGAGCTGCGCTTGTGCGATTTCGCCTGGCCTTCTAGCGCGCACACGCGAACGAGAGTTCGTATGTACATACAACCGATTCATGGGCGTACCAAGGCACTAATTCCATTCATAAATAAATGTCCACCTCGGATAGAGACAGAGGTAGTTTGTGGCACACGATTCGCCTCAAAGGCCAAACAAAAGAATGAAACGCAGTTTAGTGGGGCCTGGATGGAAGCAGGTACTGGCTGAACGCAATGCAGCACCGTAGGGGAAACGTTTGTAGAGCATTACTTGGCCTTGATCTATGTGGATTTCATTTAAGTTTAGTTCAAGACCGGCCTTGTCACGGGAAATCCCTCTTCGAAGTGCATGTAGCCGAATTCAAACAGCGTGTTCTCACGACACTATCGCACCCCCGTCATTCCTAAATCGTTGCTAATAGTCTCCACGCGTCGAGGAGTACGTTATTGCCAAGTTCAACTTCTAGAGTAAATCAAAGACCCGTTCGCTAGACACTGGGTCCAAACACATCAATGGCAATCCGTAAGAGCATTTGGCCCCTCGTTTTGCTCGTCCTGGTAACTTTTAGGCCACCTCGTCATGCTTCAATCGACGTTTGATAATCTATTCTATTAACATAGGCTAATGTCGAATTGAGTGATCATGCGCCGCTGCAATATTGTGCTCCCCCCCCTCAAAATTTGCCAGAAAACACAACGAAAATGTTGTAAACGCTACAGACCTGAATGCCTTAGCACCGGAAGGATTGTCACGGTGTGTAGATATTCCAAAGTGTCACCGAATAAATTACTGTCTTCACTCCTTTCACACACCCTAAGTTTTCATTTAACGTAATTTTTTTTTACTACCGCGCGTGGTGACCGAATTTGCATAGTCACTGCGCTGTAGTAATCTATGTAGATGCGTGCTTGCTCCACTACCTCTTGTCTCTTTTTACATAATTGTGTCACTCGTCACATGGACCTTTTTTGCTAAAAACATAGTGGCAAATTATCAGATGACGCTTCGTTGTCATCGCCTTTATTAGCGAAATTGCCGAGTTGAATAACCGTCACTGTCGAACCTCAGTTCATTTCGCGTCTTGTTTATAACACAACACCACCAAACCTGGTTGGCTTCGTTTCTGGTGATAATTTTTGTTGGGACTCTTGCCTCCGATCTAGATTTGTGTCTCCATGTTTTAACTAACACAATATGTCAATGTTTTGAGCGTATGTAATCACGCCTTGTCACGCCACACATTGTTAGCCTGTGTCGACTCGCGCAATGATGCGTTTCTGATCGAGAGGCGTTTCTGTGTCTTCGGCACACTCACACGCAAATCGCTCGCACGGGTACCACACGTAGCTTCTGTGTTGGAACCCGCAGCAGCGATTAACGGTGTGTGGCAACTTCCTCATACGAAGAAGAGCGACGTAAGGACTAGCTTCTCCCCTAAAAACCATCAGAAATCACTTGGAATCTGCATCATCAAAATGATTTACATTCGGGATCGCTTTATTTACTGTGCAGCAATGTAGGAATTCTCCACTCCGCGCGAAAACAGATGTTCTCCCACGAACGCAGACACCTTTTGGTTTAGTAACCAGCGCACACAGTCTTACAATCCCTTGTTCCTGCGCCAAATTCAGTGTGCCAGTACACGGGTACCCATAATTCACGTATTGTGTCCTAGTGGTCAAGTCGACTAGTACGGCTTTGACGGTAGCGAAAGCAAGTTCGGATAAAAATCTTATTTACGCAAAGCCACACTCAAATAACTGGCATTTGCACTCCTGCCTCTTGTGATGTAGCAGGCCCTCCAATGTGCTGTAAAAGTATTTTGAATTGTCGCATTACGCAGCACCGTGATCACAGTTATTCCACTCTGATGTAATGATGTGGTTTAGGCAGAAGTCTTCACGAAGTACGTCATACCGCCACACATATACTCTCACCGCATTACTCCCAAACATCTACGCTGATTATCGAGGCTAAATTGTTCTATTAAAAAGTGCTTTACGCCTTGCTTTGCTTAGATCTGTATCGTTTTGCTCTTTTCTGCTAACTACACCGCTAACATTGTCACAACTATGCAACATCTTGCAATCTCGGCCTTTACACCTTCTATTTGTAAATCCAGGCCAAAAGTGTTTGCGTCAGTGTCATTTGACTCTATGAAACGACCACGCCAACCAAGCATAACCTTCCTCTCTGCGCAAGTCAGGCTGGTCACGTAGCCAACTGGTGACCTTCAGCAGGATTAAAAACCGATTTACGTCAACCAGGTCGACTAGTTGGCTACGGTGGTTCCTTCAATACGATCCTAGGTATTAAAGACTTGGCCGTGAAAGTTCAAATGACTTTTACAAATCGCAGTTTTAATATGTAACTGACGGAGGAAGTCATGCCCGGTTATCTGTTCCCAGAAGTAGGACGATCTCTTTCGTTTGTTTCTTTTAATTACACAAGCTAGAAAACAGAGGCCAATTTTGGGTGTCGCCCCAATATGTGAGATTTGCTTTTAGTTCAGGCCATGCGCGTACAACAGATCTACGTCAATTTCCATTTCCTAATTATCCGTTTGTGATTGGTCGTCCACGTCCCACACACGATTCAGTCACACCTCTGCGCCTGCCCACGCATCAACACGGCCTCGTGACCGATTCGACGAGATTGCCTAACCTCAGCCTCGTCCTCATGATGTTTTCTGTTTGGTAAGTGGGTTGTTAAAGCAGCCACTGAACTCACTTTCTGCCCTGTTTTTCAACGGCCCGGTGTCGACCCCCGATTGTCAAATCCCTTTCGGTCCCATTTAGCAATAAATCCTTTTTTCTACACGACTGAAAGATCCTCCTAGGATTGCTGCCTTCAAATTTTGCCCCCTTATTGTACTGCTCATGTGAGGCACCCCGGCATTTGTTCTACTTCGAGTCTTTTCGCCACATCCACCACAACCTCCACCATCAACCCAGATCTTCGATTTCAGCTTGGAAGTCTTGGCTGACCTATCTACTTCCAGATGCTACCAGACTCTTCATTCCGGAAGGCCGAACTACTTGAAGTCACGTGTTTTTGGAGGAAAGTAGAGTGATTTCAAGCCTTAGTTGAGCCGATGCTCGTGGGAATTTTTTCCCTAAAAGCGTGCCTGCTAGCGCATGCCTTATGAGCATGCCGCTGCTACCCCTGTTTTGAATCATCAAACGACCGTTCTCAGTTTAACGCATGACTCAGGCATGCGACTTACGGCCGAACACGACAATGACGTCGTGACCTCTCGTCCCATCGTTATCGCTTGGCCTGATATAGGTTACTGTGATGTTCCCACCGGGGAACAAAAATCTGCCATGATTTCGACTTCGGAATTGCCATTTAAAATCCAACGGCGAGAATACTCCAATTAGGTTGACTGAATTCTTGGCTTAAATATTCACAGCTGATGATGTAACTTTACTCAACTTACTTCACCTAAATGCGTTGCTACAGTCATTCAAAAAAAGCTGAAAGTATGACTGTATAGTCAGACAATTTTTTTAATGCCTGATGTGTGAAGTGAGTGGCTACAGTTGCAAAAAGCTACGATATTTTTTAAACAAGCGATGCTCAAAAAAACATGATGAATGCCGATTAAATGCCTCAAAATTGATCCACGAGTGGCCTTGTGTTGTGGCACGCCTAAATAGCCAAATAAGTGACCAAACAGGGAACAATTAAACCATGCTTCGATGTTGCCATGAGCCCGAGAAACCATTCGGTGTACGGAAGTCTGGATTAATTTTCTCTCGCTTCCATCAGGGACTTTCTATCCTAAAATTTTAATGTGTTTTGAAATTTCCGAATGCTAATAAGGAAAAGATCTGTATTCTAGCCCATGTTTATGTCACGTGTCAAGTCGTCGTGCGCATTACGATCGATAAGTCTACTTCAATGCATAAAAATCAATACACGAGAGTAAAGTTAATTTTGAAAACAGCTCACTCGAACCTAGTAGAAATAAAAGGCAAATCACGCAAACCACAAAAAACTGTAGTTATGCTCGTTTTCCACCGATTTCTACGATTTACCAAAGTGTGGTCCTTGTGATTGGCCATTTAAATTTAGAAGGTGAAATTCTGGTTTCAATGGTATTCTCTGATACATATTTAGAAAGTAAAATATACAAAACAATAACACCCACACACTCTAGTTCTTTGTGATTAACATAATCCATGAAATTATGGCCAGTATTCGTGCAATTTCACTTATCTAGAACAAACTACGATAATTTTTAACGTACTCAGATAGCGAGCCAAAACGTGGGTTGCCAGACGCACCTTGGATGATAGCTACGCAATTTTTTAGGTGTGTAGTAAGGACTATAGGTGTGCTTCATTTCTAAGTACAGTTTACGCCAGTCCAAGGGCACCCATAATTCACCTACTGTATCCTGGTGGTCAGGTCAACTAGTACAAAATTGACGTTCCATTCTTGGCAAATCGAGGTTGTTCGACCGTTATGTCAACAAAAGACGGCACCATCATCTAGCATTATCTAGGTCGAATAAAATACCCGTTAGCCAAATGCCTTAAAAATTGAAATGGCCATAGTTGGTTGATTTATCGTTTGCTTATTCGTAGTTGTAAACTGCACCCGTGTATATATAGGCTTAGTTGTGTAATCTTGGGCGTCTAGTGATCACGTTTAAGCGAAAGAGGTCTTCAAATACGAGTTTAGCTTTACAGGCACACAACGTAGCCAAACACTTGATGCAATCCACGCAAATACTCAATTTGGTGACGCAGATATCATCAATTATGTGACTGTGAAAGGCCTAGTCTTTTAACCAAATATTCCTCTAATTAAGACAGGCTTTGTTCTGCGAACAGTGGATTTCAAAACCCTAAGTCGTTGAAGTTTGTTTGTGGAACACGAAAATCTCCACAGCACTATGTGGATCAACCACATATTATAGTTGTAAAATCAAAGTTGCCTGTGATTCATCCATTCTGCGCTTTGCGAATCAGATTTGACGAGGTGATGCCTTGTGTCACTGAAGTAAACATGATGGTGTCAGTAGATACATGGCTTCTTGTTAACTTGTCAAAAACTGCAAGATCGAACTTCTTCACTGACAGGAATAGATCGTGGTTGTAACAGGCTTGCCAGTGAAACCACACAACTTGAAATGACCACAAAATGTAGATGAACAATCCTGTAGAACACGTAGAATCCAACTACCTTGTACCTACAGAACACTTTTAAATAGTTTCGTCAAGTGTTTGCATTCGTGCCTCGGTTTTCGCCAAGTGTTAATGGTATTAAAAATCAATAAGAAAATATTCGAAGAATGGAACTAGTGGAAATGGACCAATGGTATCAAAAGTCCAGAATGGATGTGTTCTGGCAACGCGAGGTCCCGGTGTGGTCGATTTCGAAACCCACTTAGCCTTGGCAACCCGCGTCTGCGAAAACGCGTGTTACACAACTTGACAAGATCAATAAGTGATATAAATAAACACAAAATGCCGTTTATGGTGTGGTTTTTTTCACTCTTCAGCAAGCTGGTGATTTACTACATTTCACGCATTGTCTGTCGTCGCGATCTTACACAGGCTGCTGGTGAACGAGAACAAGAAGTGTGTTCAACCAGGAATAATGACCGAGTACTCTGGTCAGCGTGGCAGAAGCATTTCGGTCGGAAGGGAGGAATTTGAAGGAGGAGCCATAAAACAAATGCGCCTACAGAAAGAAATCCATGAATGAAAAAGACTTGGTAAACACCATGTAGCGGTGTGTTCTAACGTGTACCAGGACCGAAAATGCTTGGGAATGTTAGCAAGCCTGCGTTTCGTGATTCTCATGCGCTAATGCACGCAGGATGAGATTTGAGTGGAGCTATTTAGTCATCAGACGCCGACACGCGTAACGTCTGTGAAATATTGCTACTGGAGTAAAAAAAGATAGAGATTAAGCACGCCATTTTAATGCACAAATTACCGTAGATGGATGAAAAGGCGAAATGCGACGGGTAGATTATAAAGAGGAACGCTTTCACGGACTGGTGGGCTGGGGGCAAACGTCAAGTCAAACCCTAACTGCAAACACTGCCAAGAGATGCTAGACGAAGGCGAATTTCATTACAACAGTGCGAAGTAACTCAAAGCCAAACGCAGTTAACACCAGTCCACAAAAATGCCATCTACTCAAAACCAGTCACAGCACCTAGGCTTTAATGTCATGTGTTGGTCTGGTTGAGTTATTTGACCTGTGCCTTCAAAAGTGGGCTTTGTCTCGATCGCGAATCCCAAGATGTCCACGATAGTCAATGCTTTTATGACCGGTTAGTAATTAGACACGGAAGACTTCTGCGTTCTAGTGTTCGTGTTGGTTCTGACAAGACAGTTATAGTGAGAATTTAAGACCAAATTCCCACTACTTTACTAACTATTCAGCCAGAAGTCAACATCCAACTAGCCATGAGACTTTTATCACGCCGAAATCAATGGATGTGTTACGTCTGCCCGTAACCAAGACAGCACCCACTCTAATAATCGATACCTAGATCCCCTGTTTGACGCGGGTGACTCACCCCTGACGTAGCGTGGTTTGGAGATTAGTGTAATGAATGATGAAGAACCGGCAACGAGTCATGTTTGGGAATCCTGGATCCCAAACAGAATGTACACCGAATTTTGATCGATGCTTTTGGGTCTTTCCAGATCAAGATGGGCTGTCTCTGAACCCTACTTCCACAGCCTCGTTCTAGCCACGTCGGTCAATGCGCGCGTGTGTATACAGCGATTGCGTAAACAATGAGGTCAAAGGAGACGATACAAGCGGTTGGACGTTCAAATGAAGTACAACAACCAGTGAGCGAGGTCACGCGTAGTCAGTGTGAACTTTTGACACAAGGGTGACACTAATCAGACGTGACTTCACAAAGTTACCGTGAGAATCCCTGAATTTCATGCTAAAATAGTAAAAACTAGCACGTAGAAAGTGCCTGTTGGTTGGGATTGGCAAAAACGTGACCGTCAGAGAAGCACGTATCATCTGGCAATTCCAGTGCCACGGCAGATCAAGATAATCCTAATGAACCTCTGGTTTGTGTAGCTTTGGCATTGTTGATTAACGTGTGCCGACCAGATGCACATGTATTCAAAATGATTAAGGACAACCTGTATCGGGAAAAGACTACTGATATTGGGGTGTTGCTGCATTGTAACATCAGCGGATCAAATTTATCAAATCGCCCTCAGATCCTTGGCTTAATTCACAGATTTAAAGCAAAATTTTGCATCTTAGACTTGGTGTCGATCGATAACGAAGCTTCTTCTGTCTGTGTTATGGTGCTGTGTCATTTATCTGCCGACTATAATTTATTCACCCACAGACAAAAACGATCGATCTGTGGGAAATAGAGTAGAGCTTGTGTAAAATTCAAGCAGCGGCGGTCGAGTTTAATCAATGAGATTCGATTTGGGCGGTTGCCAGTCAAAACCAGTAGCCCACGGGTTTCGCCTTAAGCCACAAATCGATGACGCCATTGTGTGTAATCATCATTAGCGTAAATTGACGTTTAAGCGCGCACTTGCATTGTGTCAGTGCAAAATCGATATTCCAGAGACACCAATCAAACTGTGTAGTTTCCGTTAGGCTAACGCGGGATCTGTGAATCACCACCTACAGGAGTAGTCAGGGTGCAATTATCGGATCAGGAGGCCGTATTGGCATGATGAGTTACCTTTTCGCATCATGACTCATTACTGTTGCCCACAGAAACTCCGCAGTGTGCATCTTAACAACTTTGTGCACTTTTATTCTCGTAGGTCCATGATCAGTAAGTCATTTGAGTCCCAATATCAGATTTTATTGCATTAGGTTAGATTCAACAGTCTCACAAATCTTCTTTGTTAAGCGTTTAACTAATTTTGTACCTCAACTGCTCTGCTAGGCCTAAATTTTAGTGATTTTGATCGAACACACACACACACACACACCCCTGTTCCTCCCACTTAACCGCACATAAATTCTATTCCAACCTTTTCTCTGCCAATTCAGCTTTGTGCAAACAAGTTAGCTGTGCAAGTTTTCGATACGAGTTCTAACTTGGTTGCGGTACGCCATCTACCTCCTAATGGAACATTTGTGTGGTGCTAAGCGAAGACGGGGTATGCACAAAATTCTCACTGAAAAGGCAATCTGACCGGGAAAAAAACACGTTTCCTTTGAAGGTTGAAGTCGAGGATAATGTAAAATGGGCGGTCACTTAGCGGTAGCTAAGAGGCCGCCATGTTAGATTCTAATTAACCACTGAAACTATGGCAACCAAGCTCTGAGTGCCTGTGTAACTTGTCAGAACACAATAGCCTTTTCTCAGCTGACGCAGGGGAGGAGAAGCACTAGCGTTCGATCCGAACGATTGACTCAACCACTTCACATGCACGGCTGTAATTCGTCATTGTTCTGGATCTCTAATACAGGATTAAGTAGGGGTTTTAGTATAAAAAACATTACGTACGATAGTTTATCACCTTTTAAGAACAGGAATGAAATTATTTTTAACCCGCCACATCTGCCAAATCATTTATTAAACACCTATGTGCTAGTATGAACACTTCAATGTAAGTGCATAATTGTTGGCAGAATAATGGTGAAAGTAGGAGAGTGATGGGTAATTAAGTTGACTCGTTTTTTCAAAGCGGGCTTGTAGCGTATCCTTCCTCAGAAACTTGATGCAACCCGGTTTAAACGCTTCATCAAGGGAGTATTCTGGGGTGAAATTTAATCCAATTGGGGCGGCAGGCGTTGAAGAAGTGCTATCCAAATCGGTATATTTGTCTTTGTCTAAATCACGACAGAATTCAACTCACGATGGCACATGTGCTTAAGACGCGCCGATTCAAACTCCACATCTTCGAGGCAGAGATGTCTTCCAGCGTAAACACCATGTTTTTGTATGTAAAAGCACGACGAGTCTTGATGCTCCAATTTTTTCGCTTATGCCAAAAAATTCTAATCAGATACTTTCCAGAAAATTGCAATTATGTAATGGTTTGTAAAAAAGAGCTTTCGATGCAAAACACCGAAGTCCGTCAGGGTCCAGTTTGCATTCAATCTTGTCTCTGATTCCATCTAAGTAGACTTCAAGTTTTGCGTAAAAAATTGCAATGTTTGACGGAATTTAATCCAACCAGAAAGGGTCGTGGAGAATAATTACTAACTCAGAATAACACATTGCAAAGTTACAGCGTCAAGGTAATTGACTGAAGCGTAGTCAAGAGGACAGACGTGGCTTTTTGTTGGCATTCTGCACACTTGCTTTATAGCCAAAAAAACTGCCAGAAAGAAGGTACCTATCACAGATCAGAGCGTCTGGGAAGCAGCGAATTTGTGGACCCACGTAAATCTCTACTTCGTATGCGGTGGACGTTTGTTGAAATGTACTAATCAGGCTAACTGTCTTGGCAACAGCAGTTCTCGTGTTTCCACGCCTTCCTTTCACCATCTTTGTGTGGGAAAGGAAGGCTTTGGCCCCACCCTCTAGGCAGCCTTATCCAATGGCCATCAGCCTTGCTCCAACGCCAGGATACTTTCGCCTCCACAAGCTGCTAACTTTGTGAAACTGAATTCACTTCCAAACACTCTGGCGACATAATTGATTAACTTCGAGACTGTCTCGATGCAACTTTGGCAAGCTTAGTAATGTGAACACACTGTTATTGTTGCCACAAGTTGCCAGAAACCCTAACATTCGGCATTTTATTGCAAACCATAAACCGTGTTGGCCGAACCGCAAAATTCCCTCACCCAATAATGCTCCATACAAAGCAAGCCAATTTATACAATCGCTGTCAACAGATGTCCTCGTTGAAGTCTTGTCTAAGTGCTAGTAATTCTGACTGATCAGTCGGCTTCTTAAGTAGTGTGAATCGACAATCCAGGCAACTGTGCCTCAGGCTGTTCCACATTAATCTAGTTGTCCTGGCAACATGGTGTTACGACAACCACACTAGGAGGATCACCTCAATCCAAATGACTCATTCGAAAGCGTGAATTTTCAACGCCCCCACAGACAACTTCGCACAAGGCTTTGAACCCAAAATCATGTTCTACTTCATTAACAGGCCATGAAATTTGAGACTGGAAAACTAGTTTTTGTGCAAATTTCACCTAAATCAACTAATACTTTCATTTTAAATAATCTAATTTCACGTAAAGGAATAATATTCACACGGGAAATTAGAAATTTTGCTAACCGAATTAGCACAATTTCTGACAGGATTAAGAACACATTTTATGGAGCAACTGTGAGATTTTTGCAATTTAAGGATGCTAGATTAGAGTATGGCGAAGTAATTAAGGAAAAATTTGGTTTTCACACTGCAGGCAACCTTCCCGCATAAGCAGAGTCCCGCGGCGTAGGCCAATAGTAGGCATCAGAAGTGCTCACTTTGGCAAAACTTTAGCCTTTATTGATCACCTCTGATTTTATAGTTCGTTTTTAGGATTATAAATGGTTACTAACAGCAATTAGAGCAGTTGGCTGACGTGATTGGTCAACAACTCTTATCATTGAAAGTGCTGTGTTTGGAAGTGTCTATAGACCTTGTACCCATCAAATATCGATTCGATGCCTTATGCTACCACGTGGTTGTACAATAAACGTTTATTTTAGACTCAGTTTCTAGATGATCTACATTGCCGAAATAGCTCATTTGCTGACCTGACGGAATTACGCCGCGCCAGCATGCATCGCCGAATGTCCAATTACCGGATTTGTAGTCACGCAAATAGCCAATCAGGAAGGTGGATTTGAAATCAACTGCAAGCTGATTGGGTGGCTGCAATGGCAGCGAGAGGAAGTTATATTTACAGCAAACATTTTTCCTCCTGGGCTTCCGTCGCCAAAAGGGGTGAAGGGGTGCTGTCGGAAGGTGGGTTTGTTTAACCATGGTGACCAACCTCGCCGCTGTTAAGAGAGGCTAGTAACGTCGGCAATTTAATACCGGAACGTCAAGTTATGGAAGCTGTAGCACGAAATGAATCAGACTAGATTAGCTGTTTGGCGCATAACATAGCTGCCAAAATGTAGTCACAATAATTGCGCTATTTTATCGATTGTGATGACGAAATTTAGGCCAGATTATGTTGGGGTTAGCTCCACTGACACAGCAAACTGCTAAAATTGCAGAAACGTCCTTCTGGATTCCATAACAAACCACTTTAAAAAGCGTTGAAGCATAATTCCAAGTTATCTGTGGCTTAATTCAAGAAAGCCAACATAGCAAACTCGGTAGTAGCACGATACTGAGTCACTTTCGTGTGCCCCCGAGCAACCGAATTCCCATGGGTTAAGCATTTGTTTGAGTGAACTCAAAACATCCACATGATCTCATCATCAGCATTATTGCGAGAAAACAATCGGAATTAACGTGCTGTAAGTCCATCAACTAAATTTCAGTTTATTTAAGCAAATATAATTCTCCTTGACATGATACTGTACAAAGCGAAACCAGATTGTGGCAATTTTTCGGATATATTTAGCTCCACGTTTGAGCTGCAATATCCGTTCGTCACCACAGACTTGGAACCAGTGTCTCTGTGTTTTCACACTCCATACAGGCCAACTTTTTTTTTGAATTAATATTCCAAATGCAAACCGACCTGGACTGAGGCTAATAATCACCATTTTGCATGTCATAGGATAATTAATTATTCCCCACATCACCAAATAGTTTATGTGCATTTGCGTAGGATCCAAGAGTTCATCCAGGTAAATCGCGAAATGCAAATTCTGTGCACTAAAGAAAGGTGACGCCTCCTTTATTTACGGATGTAATTGACTTTGACAAAGACCACCCCAGGTTTGACACAGTTTTACGTGTTAGCCAAGTTTGTCCACTGTGACTAGCTATTTCGTAGTAGGCTTTCGGCAAATTTACTGTTTTCTAGGAGCTATAAGGTTGTTTCGCCACGTTTCATTGGATCCTAACTGGGCTACCGTCATTCCAACTTTCCCAAAAACCTGCCAAGCGACTGAGAGACGAAAAAAAACCAATGATTGATTGATTTATCGATTGATTACCTCTTAATGGCTAAGTCTGTCAACATAAAGCCAGAAGTTACTTGGCGAGCATTTGAAAGTCTCATGGCATCTTCTTCATTTTTGCTTGATTGGTTAAACCTGCGGCAGCAATCCTGATTGGTTCCTAAAAAGGAGTGACATGGGGACAGATTATACACCATTTTGTTGATCGATTTATGCCTATAATCTGCCACATTAGTACCAGTTCCGTGTAAAGTCTAAAACGTTTTTGATATGCAACCGAATTTCGGCTGAAATATAGGAAAAAATTGAGTCATTTCAACCGTTCAAATCAGGAAATTCTGAGGATTCTGGTTTTTGAGAATTTTCAGCCTCGAAAGGCAGACAGTCTCAGTCGAAAGCTCGATGAGATGGAATGCCAGATGGGATGTGAAAACTCACAATTTTTAACCTCTGTATTTAATCTTAAAAAAGTACGATCTTAGACAACTTCCTCAAACCAAATTCAAGTGGATAGATGTAGTTGCTGGCTGCTATTTTGGCTAAGAATTTTGCGATATTCGGTTCAAATGACTTGCTAATTTTGCCTCGATTGGTGAGTACAAAATAAGGAATTAACATTTAGACACAGAACAATAACGCCCCTGGCTGCTAGCACCTATCTTCATCTGTAAAAATCTAGAATTGGACGGCTTTTAGATGCAATCCTAACTCCTAGTTTTTAAACTGACCTCAAGCAAACACGACCGCAAACCCGCATACCGAAATTGTGTACTGTAGTCGGTTGACCGAAATCTAATTTGAATAACTAAATTTAAACAAATCATATAAGAAACCCCTATTTTCGCACAAAAGGTACGTTTTTATGATTGCCCAACCGACTTCTCTGTAATAGGTTTTGGTAGAAAGGCAAAAAATCATGTCCTTTTGTTTATTTAGACACCTCCCGTTGTGCTATTTGATTGGTCAAAGACGCTGAATACATGATGCGATTTAGCTGTGACTGCGTGTCTGAGTAATGGGGCTTGTTGATCAATACGGTCAGGCTGAACGTGTAAGAGTAAACGCAGCTGATTGGCCAGATGAAGTAGAGGTCAGTGTAGCGGAGAGTCAGCGCGATTCACCGTACAGATTTGTTGCGTGAGACTTTCGCAAACAGGCTCGCATGAGCGAGCAACTCGTCGGTTTAACGCGTCACGCGTCGATGGGTATTCCTCTAATTGCAGGGTACACGCCGACGCGCAGTAACATACGAAAGCAACAGGAGTTGCGGATAAACAAACGGACTTTTCCCTAATCAATGGGCATCTCGTGCGGTATACCGCCCTCAAATGGCCATTAATCATTTGAATAATTTACGGTGAAGCCAATTTTGTTTTCTACTAAATTAAGCAAACACCATACTGCTAATCTGAAGCGTCAAACAGTCTTCTGTAATTTGTTTGAAGAATGGTAAATCTCTGTTGATTTTTTTGCTGTATTCTTGTGAGACAGAAAAAAACAACCCTCTTTACTCGAATTGTGTGGCAATTTGACCTGTTTTAGTACTAAGTGCTTGGTAGAATAAATATATATCCGGAAATGATTTGTCGTTTTACGATCCTGAATTGTAGTCTTCAAATGGACTCTTCTGATTCAGCTGCCTCAGTAACTGTCAACCAATCCCAGAAGAAAGCGCGTAGTTGCTTCTTTCCGCTTATTTGTAATTACCGCGCGTATGGGTTAGCGCGCGGTTTGTTCAAACTTAATCGGTTCATTGGTGATGTCAAATGATTAAGCAAGTGGCTATCAAGGTGGCTCAAAATCAGTCGTTTTGTAACTGATACATGTACTAACGTCATCAAAGCCTTGATGTACTCACTTTGCCCACGAAAAGCTTACTACATTACTTGGTGCCATCATTCAAAGCCTAAATTTGGACAACGTGAATCCTTCGAGGACTCGGTCAAATACCTAGTGACTTTTTACTTTACATTTTATTAAATTCGTGCTACTGAAAGAAACAAGTAAGCTTAATCAAGTTGCCATGGCGTTAGTGGACGCATGATGTTAATTAAGAGTGCAGAGAATAAAGCGGTCAATCGTGCTAATTCAGAGCTGTCACCGTGGTTCACACGTCCCGCGGAATCACTTGACCTGGTTCTTGGGCGTCCACAGCCGTCGCCCCACACTGACTCCCCTTCTCTGTAGTGATTCTTGTGTGCATAGCGGGGTCATGCATAATTGAGAGTAGCAGATGCTCTCCGAAGGCACGCAAATTATGGTGGTCGTTAATCGATTAGTTTAGGATGAAGTAGCATAGATACACGCGTCTGAGTGATAAAGTACATAAGACGCCAGACAGGGGAGGTGTGTGAGCACACGTGCGCAGTCCGAGTCGCCCATACCAATATATGTGATATTGGAGATAAGCATTTATCAGGGTCCTTATACATGCATTATATCATAACTTATCACTTCTCAAGGTACTACGTGCCAAATCACGCCAAAACGATGTTGCAGGTTCGAAGAACATTGGCGTTCACAAAATCGTAAGCAAATAACAAGGAACTCGTTTTCCTTTAATGGAATGGTCTATGGAACAATAAAAGTTTTCACGCTCTCAATTTTAAGCCCGTCATTTGATTTTCTTAAAAAACACTTTTACTAAGGCCCACAAACAGAATTAGCTACATTACACGAAATCGAATGATATGCTGATTTGAAAACTAGGAAATTTGCGAAAATTAAATTCAGGTCACAAATTGATTGCTGAAAATTAAAACAAAACCATGTGGCATGGGGAATTACGTGACAGGTAAGTGTACTAAAAACTCAATAGCTCATAGAATAGATTTTATCTCAGATCGCGAATCAAGTTCTAGCAAGAGAATAACAAGTAAAATGAAAAATCATTACTATTCGATAAGAGGTCTTTGAGGCATTATTTCACGAAGACGCATACTTTACTTTGGTTTTCTGAAGCGATTAAATTCAGTTATTGGCGGTTAAAATTCTTTAATGAAAAAACAAGCATCCAACTCGAAACTATTTGCAATAATAAATTGAGACTAGTTATAATGTGATATTAAATACTGTATATAATTAAATGAGCAATAAATTATGGTGCATTTTTTGCAAAAATAAACGACGTGAATAACAGACACAAGGGCACAGCGACAAAATTTAAATTCAACTACTTCTTCTGCGTAAACGTAGCTAATTATTGAATGTCAGTAGAAGAATCGGCTACAAAATGCAGAGTGACTTCTGAAAAACAGGAAGTACGTCAGCTGTCTGCATAACAATCAATAAATATTGCAGCGAAAATCACACCGCATTTACAATCATTCCAATGCAGATCAAAAGTTTAAGACAACAAAATAATAAAAAAATGTCCACAAAACTGTTTATCTTGTCAGCGTACTCACTTTCCTTTTAAGTATATCGCAAAAACACAAAATTACAATGTAAGTGTCATGAAAATTCGTCAAATATAAAGATGGCGGATAGCAAATAACATTTGTAATAAAAAGTGTACATCACCACAAATCAAACACTGGTAAATTTATTTTAAGTTTTGTTATAGATGCTCACTTATTTACTTTTGCTGACAAGTGAAATTCGTAGAGAGTACTTTCCTCCATGAATCTATCAATTTTTTTTATCAAATTTTGATATAACGATAACGAAAATGCGAGTGCATATTCATTTCGAAATAAAATTTACTGTAAGTCTTTTGGTAAACAACGATTTTTGCAAAATATTAAAGGAGATTTTGATTTTCTGAATTTATATCAAAAGCAAATGTCATTTGGGTTAATATATTTGCAACTGTCAGAACGTAAAGAGTGTTTTTTTACTTAAACAGGAAGAAATCATTAACCGCTATTAGTTAATCAATTGTGCATCCAAATCCATTCGAGCTTGAAGAATTGAACACACACTTAAATTGACAACGACATGTTGACAAGATATGCAAATAAATGAAATATAGTGCAGCCGGAAATGGCTTCAGCATTTTTTTTATCTCGAAAATTTTCCTATTGCAAATTTAATGTTTTTGAGTAATAGTAGACGTAACAAGTCTAATTCTCAGAACACTATGATTTACATATCTAGAATAAGCAAACCAAAACCGGGAAACACAATATAAGTTTGTGCAGTAACAAAATCATTATTATAAACGAGACAAAATGGGTCAGAATATAACAAAAAATAATTTATACCTACATTTCATTCTATACTCTGATTACAAATTTTAGACTTTTTTTCAATTATGTTAAGGAATTATTTGCTTAATTGTCCGATACATATTAATGATCAAAGGTACAATGCTAAACAACACCTGAGTGAAATGCGTTAATATCATGGTCAAATATTTGAAGTGGAGAAATGTTAAATATATCGCAGATCATTTAACTTGCTATTGCAGCATATTATAATAAAGATGCTTTGTAATTTAATCAAAAAAAATCATGATAAAAGAGGTACATAAATTTCATGTTACTGAGAAATATTTATTTTGGTCCAAAACAAAAATCCGAAATAAATTGCAACAGACAAACTTCCTTTCACGTTTAAAATGTTATAAAATAATAAAAAAAAAGGATTTTAACTAAGCTTTTATTTTAAATAACTATGGCTGTGTTACCTTAAAGGTGAAAATAAGTTTGCAGTTTGTTTTAATCGTCGATTCAGTAGTCTCCGTAAATCTAAAGCGCTCGTGTCGTGATGGTGGGTTGATTTCTCGGTTTTTTGTTGTGCATATCGCCCCTCCTGAGTCTGTAGACTTAGTTGTTTTTTTGTATAAGGGTTATTCCATCATTGATGTTGCTGTGGAATTGCTTGTTTATTATGCACGTTGCCGATGTAGTAACGGGAATTAAAACGCTTGTGTTTGCTCTATTCAATGGCTCACAAAATGCTTATGGCCAAGTTCAAATATTTCGTGTAGATTATGCAACTGAATCTGCATCTCCCACGTTTTAAACGTGTAACTTAGACAATTATATTAGGGTAACCCTGGTTCTTTTAGTGTAATGATGCTATGTGCTTTCCTTAATTCAAAAGTGCTTCTTGCTACTTCTAGGGTCGTGTCCGCACCAAGACAGTCAAAAAGGTTGCTCGAGTTCTTATTGAGAGCTATTATGGGAAGCTTACCCGCGATTTTCACACAAACAAGCGTGTGACGGCTGATGTCGCTATAATCGGTTCAAAGAGACTTAGGAATCGTATTGCCGGATTCCTCACTCACTTAATGAAGCGAATCCAGGCGGGGCCTATTCGCGGCATTAGCATTAAACTGCAGGAGGAGGAACGCGAACGTCGCGACAACTACCAGCCCGACGTGTCTGTTCTGAGCATGATGGTCACTGAACTGGATCCGGTTTCTACAGCCATGATCAACAGCCTGGTAACTTTATTTTACGTCAATTTCTTATACACGTCAATTCTTTTAGACCAAGTCTCGTCCAACTCAGAAAGGAGGTCGATAGTGTACATTTTGCATAGAAGGAAAAAAATGGATTGTTTACGATTAGCGTTTTAAACCTCTTTGTGGTTGGGTTTTTGGTCTAACCATCCAATTTTATTAATCGATATGCTTTTAACTGGATTTAGTTGAAGTTCCGTCTTGTGGTTTGAAATTAATAAGTGGTACGCTGAGGGCGAGTTTGTGTATTCTATCTTTGGGGTACCGTTTGAAGTGCCACACTTTTCGATGTTGCGATCATGCGTTGTCTGTGTTTGAATACTGGTCTCGAGGTGTTTTTGCACACCAGGTGTAAATGCGTTGTGTTGGTGAAGGCTGTCTGCATGCTGGCATGGTACCTCGCGTTTGAAGCTGTCAGGATTCCGGAAGTCAGCTACCATCAGTGGGTGCTGGATCAGTGGATATCGGGTTCGTGGCAGCGTTTAGCTTTAAACGTGCTGACGGTAGAGTTTTGCGGTCATGCTGTTTCGCAATTCAGGTCGCAGAACTTCTTGTGGGGGCACAACCGTCCCGCCACATATCTATTTGGCGAAACCTTGTTACAAGCTTAACGTTAGAGATCGCATTGGGGCCTCACGGCGAGATGCATTTTGCTGCATTTACAGGATATCGCCACCTTAGGCGTCAGCCCAACCCCCAACGTTTCTCGAATGTACCGCATACTCTGCAAATCCGGAGGGTCGCTCGTCTTAGGGCTTAGTTTGATCACACCAATTGAAATGCAAACCCAGCGTCCCAAAATCGTTCGATTTGATGGACGCGGTAGCTACACAGTAATGCAAGCTGGTCTCCATGGTTAAATTCACAAACACGCGAAGGTACTTGAAATAAATGTAATCGGGTCGGTGTAAAAACTTAGGGTATAAAATAATGTGATAAGTTTTGGCGTAATCACGAGGAGTAACCAGTAGATGGGGATTGAGTCAGTCAACACGGGAATGCAAGATGTCAAAGGCGCCTTTCTAGCATTGGAATGATGGGGACGGGGATTTCTTCAATGAACTGAGGTTCTCCATGCTGTGACGGAACATCGAGCCGGATCCAGTTCGTCGATGGATGAAGTTAGAGATGTTGATAGAGTGTACATGAGATCTCATACTGGAAGTCTCAGAGCTCTTGCGCAGGTGGCCGTTGTGACTGCCGTTTGGGGGAGGTGTCTGAGCGTTGAAAGGTGGCTGCGAATCCGCCTCGTCGCGTTTGTACTTTTCGTACTTCTCACTGAGTTGCTGAAACCAAAGCAAGACAAGTGTATTACAGTTGGAAAAAAACTCCTGAGCTTGGTGGCAGGCAACCCAGTCGCGACTTACGACTAGTTTGCGGAGGAGGCGGTCAGCGTGAGCCTTCAACTCCAGTTTGTGTTCATCGTCAAGTTCTTTCAGCCGACTAGTCTCCTGATTGGCGAGTTGGGTCTTCTTTTCCGACTGCTGCTCGTCCAGTTCAACAAAACGGGCCATTAGATCGCGATCTAGCGCCTGCAGTTGCATCTGGTGATGCTTGTTTAACAGGTGGAGAGCCTCCGTCGCTCGCATCCGTTCCATCTCGTCTACCTACAAAGCACCGCGCACGTCGGTGATGCAGCGACATTCGACAGAAAAGCGCCGCCGTTTTTAGGGCCCATTTACCTTTGCCGTTGCCTCCTTCACACTCAACCCATTTGGAGGTCCATCGTCACGCAGCCTCTTCTGATAAATGGCCATTCTGCGCTTGCGAGAAGCCTTCTCGTTCTTGAGGAACGCCTTTTTCTCCAGGGCCTGGGCCGCAAAAAGTCGCTCCTTTTCAGCCTCTGCGGTCTACGGACGAGGAATAACAATTAGGTTAGATTGCAACAGCAGATGGTAACTTCTGGGGGTTGTTAGCGAGCCTCACCTCACGGAGTTCGAGCAGCTGAGATGCAAGCCGCTTCGCGAGCAGTTGCCTGTCCGCCATCGCGAAGTCCTTGAGCTGACTCCGCGCTAGCTGGTGGCGCATGTGCATGTGGCGCTGCTCCATCCTACCCTGTTCTTTCGTCGAGTCTAAAAGGTACCAAGTGGTGGGCAGTCTAGCTAATCCAAAACAAACGTCCGACAGGCAACACTAATTAAAACACTCCCGCAAAGCACCCGACAGTTGGAGGCTTTAAGTTGCACTGCCGAGGTGTCTCACGTCATCACAACAGGCAAGTGTTGAAACGCAAAACGAATAAACACTGGTGTCGATTTCCCTAGACAGTATGACTTAAAGTGTACAGATTTTTTCTTCGAAAAATAAGAATACATTTAAAACGTTTCATTTGAAGTGGTGGTTTCGATCTTAGTGACCAGCTGCGCCCCGGACAGCAGCCTCGAAAGGCTGAAGGTACGCAATTGCAGGCTCTACTGGATGAAAACGCAACAATGGCCTGCAGCTCACCTAGACGTCGGCATGTTTTAGTGGACAAACAGTTCAAGACGTTGGATGGTGTGCGTTAGCTCGTTGACGAGGTCTTGATTGCCTCGAAGCCTGTAGGTTCCTTTCGTGACGGCATGCGTGTTACCTGAGAGATGGCACAAGGTCACAGAAGACGATGGACAATATTTCCAAGATTAAAATCTTTGATCTCTGCTTTTTGGTATTAAATAAATTGGCCAGAAAATCTGTACACCTAAAATTTCATGGAAGAGGCACTTTCATGTCTAACATATCGAATTCGGCCCTAAAGAAATCGTCGCGCAAAAGCAAGCGACGCTGAAGGTTAGGAAATGGCCCAGATACGAGAGGACCCAGCGCCGTCAGCGTCACTTACTCAGGTTGATATTGTACTGATCGGTGCGCAACTGCGCTTCAAGCTGCACGAGTTTCTCCTCGTGCGCCGCCTTCAGCTGTGCCAGGTCCGCACACCACGAGGCCTCCTGTGCTTCTCGAAAGGCGATGGCGTCGCGATAGTATTCGCCGATCGGGGCCGAGGTATCGGCCGATGCGAGGGTCCGTTCGCGTGCTGAGGTGGGACGAGGGGTGCCCGAGGCGACGCCGCAGACGGTGTCGCGCACCTCCCGGTAAACGGACTTGCGCAGGGTGCGCGACGACACCGTGTACTCCAGCTTCGACTTGAACTGATCCAGAAACGCCTTCTCGGCTTGAGCCTAAGGTGAAAATAAATTAAGTCGGAGTTGGGTAAGGAACCATCACTATAAAGTGGAAACACGTAGCTCTGATAATCGGAGTGCTAACCGAGAAAGAAATTGACACAAAATGAGATACTTGTATCACTAGGATTGTCAGCAGCATTACTAATTGTGGCAGTGAAAAACACAGAAATGGAAATTACGTTGGCGTCTTGAAGAGCCTTCAAGTCGTTTTCATACTGTACTTGAAGGCGATCGCGGTTGGCCTTGTACTTCTTTGCCACCAACTCCAGTTCCCTCGTCAAATTCCGATGCAGTTGCTGAAACGAAGCATGAAGGGTGACTAAGCGTGCAGAGCACCACAACAGTGCTAGAGGTTAGGCTGGCATTTTGCGTGGGGCAGAGCGGCAGCAAATAACGCCAGTGCGTCACCAACCAATCACAGAGAGGATGTGGCCTTGCATTGAACTGCACTAAACAATGTCAGCACCGATAAGCGCCCACTGTGTCAGCCAAACTAGCCCACATTCTCACGACCCCACAATCGGCGACGCGTGGCAAACACGGCGGTGTGCATTTACAGCCAAACAAGCCCACTTTGGATTCCAAGCACCAGAGCGACGCTCGTAACAAGAGAGGCGTAGTTGGGTGTGAGGCAGATGCAGGTTTTGGTTTTTTGTGCAATTTCCTAGCAGTGTCAACGTCTTCAAACGCTCAAAGCTGTGTTGCCGTCAATCACGATATCAAAGACACATCATTATCAACATCATCGCCGCCAAAACTATTAGCTTTGTGGAATAAAATGGGCGCACATTTGTGAAACCAAGAGAGAACATTCACATTGTACGTCAGAATAAGATACCACGTGTTTGGAGACGCGGCACAGGAACATGGATTGCCTCAGCTCAATTAGCAGCTCACAATCGTATAATGTAATAGCAAATGCACCAACATTAGCCATAATTCTTTCCATCATCGAAAATTCGCCTGGCAATGCAACGTTAGCTAAAAATATCGCAGGGCGTCCAGCTCAGCTGTTAACAGGACATCTTGTAGGGCGAGCCAATTTCACAGGCGGCCTCTGTTGACACCTCAGCAAGTCCAGTTAGTAAATGGTTGATCCGCCTGGTTATTACCAGTGACCCTGAACTGATCGCCCGACTCAATTAGCTCCCAACAGCACCAAGAAGGTTGGGAGAACACGAGAAGCCACTACTAGGAACAGTTGGGGAGCCAAAGGGGTGAGTGAGGAGGTGGAGCGGGGAGAGAGTAAGACTCACGGTGAATTCCGTCGCTTGCTTCGCCTCCAACTGGCGCACCTGTTGCTCCACTCGTTCGGCGATTTCCCGATTTCGCCGCTTACTCTCCTTCGCCAGTTCTCGGAAGTCACGCAGCGCCCGCATTCGCGCGACACTAGAACCGACGCAAACGGTGAGACAACAGGCGTACAAACATTAGTCTAGTTTTCGCAATATACCCGCTTATCGGATTACGAACAATGCAGGTACGTGATGGGGGCCACCGAGGCATTGCGTGAGGGATAAGGAGAGATAGGTAGCCAATAGAAACAGATACACACACACACACACACCTAGATCAAGTGATGCACCGTAAACACATCCAAAAAAGGGGTGAAAATCCACAATTGGCACACTGCCAAAGCAGCACCTCTTAGCCAATAGGCTACAGTTTTGTTTGAATGAGCACCAACGGTGCAATGCAGGACCTGGACTAGGGGTTCAAGAGTCAGTCAGGATGGTTGTTTGCTGCAAAGTGTCTTTCACCTGTCAAGCAACAACTCATGACACTTTCATTAATGTGAGCTTCCGCTTGGCAAGCGTAAATTGGTGCAGAGCGCTAGGTGCAAAGCCACTGGAAGGTAATTTGCAAAGCAGCCTTGAAAAGGTCGTCAATTTTCGAACATGCAATGGCTGGAAATTCCTGGGTCTCAAAACAGTGCAAATACGGGCTAGTGTAGATGCTAGGCTAAATCGGCTGAGTGTGTTGATTGGCTAACTCGAGGGTGAGTACCTGTATTCCGCTGGGCGCGCATTTCGATCGGCAAGAACAACTTTCTTCGACGTCGTCGTGTGCTCCTCACCGTCCACCACAAAACGACGCACACGAGTCGACGTCCTGAACTGGGTTGGACATCGTCGGAGCTAAAAAAGTGTAGGAGGAATTTGGAATTAGGCAAACACACACACACGCGCACCGAGAAACACCAAACAAAAGATAACCACTACCAACCAATGTGACAACATTGGGTATAAACAAGACGGGCTATCTGTAAGCCACAATTAAATACGAAACATTTCATGGTAGTAACTACGGCGACCACCTGCTCGTTTATTGCAGTAAAACAAAACAACCACGGGACCAGAGACAACGCAGAACCAAACTTTTATCCGAAACGCAACCATCGTTCTTACAAGCCAGCGTGCGAGTTTCCACACCTCATAAAGAAGCCTGTGTGGAGAAAGCTGGAAAGTTAAGGGATTTCGATGGTCAACAATGTTCAAAGCAATGTACTAAAGGAATTTAACCCTGGTTAAATAACCTTTCTAAATTCCAGTGCCATTGAACAGGTGTTAGCAATTACACACGGTCTTGTCCGATGACTCCCCGGCTAACTAAACATCGATACCGAACCCAAGACGTGAGTGGAGTCCGCGACAAGTCATCTAGTTTCCCGGGACTTAAATCCACGACAAGGAACCTTCAACAAGGTCACAGCGGAAATCGGAAACGCTCCCCGAGTTTCACGTTCGCTAACAGGAAAAGGGTTTAACTGCCACAATAAAGATTCCTTTCTTGCACACGAAAAGCACAAATAGAAGCCACGAGTAGTCGCTTTTGAAATGTTGTGCTGTAGTCAATCACAGAAGGAGAACTCGTGAAGTACTTACAGCAGAAGAAACAGCCGCTGCCGAATTGCCAACAGCCTGCGATGCATCTCCGTCCTGATCGCTACCGGGTGCTTGGAGTTGAGATAGTTGCAGCAGAAACTGAGGCTCATCGTGGTTGGGTGAATGCGGTCGTGGCGGAGACAGTTCCTGTGTTTCGAGCGGCGAAGACGGGACAACCTCCGACGCGAAATCTGGCACGCACG
This sequence comes from Mesocestoides corti, assembly GCA_900604375.1. NCBI lineage: Eukaryota > Metazoa > Platyhelminthes > Cestoda > Cyclophyllidea > Mesocestoididae > Mesocestoides > Mesocestoides corti. The sequence goes on from UXSR01000014.1 coordinate 51,759, forward strand.
TGGGTGGAGGCGATTCGAAGTTGTCTTTGATTGGAGGGGGTGGTGGTGGAAGACTCGGTCCAAAAGACGTCTGCAGAGGAGCCTCCTGGAAGGCGTCTTCACTCTCCGATTGCTGCAAGAGAAGAGGCACCATTTTGTGGTAGGCAACAGGTGACACGGTGGTCTGAAGCTCACCCACTTTTTTGCCAACTAGTAATTAATTAATGACATTAAATAACCAGGCATACGGGTTCAGCATTGGTCAATCCGGTAGACGTATCAGTGGTTAACGACAAGTGGGTAAATACAATCATTGGTCTGATCATAAAGTCTAGTGCTACATTTAGGCGTGACTGTGCATTCACGCGTTACTCGAATGTGAAGTGGCATGAACACACCACTGAACACTACTGAACGAACTTTGTAACCAAGACATGAGTAAGACATGCATACACGGATTCACGTAGCCAGATTAACCAGTGTAACGAATCAACCAGGAGTGAGAAATAGGGCACACTTAACGGACGCGTATAAACTCTCAAATGCAAGAAGCAAGTGATGGAACTCGTTCGGAAAGAAAACAAGTCGTCGAGACCAACTAATTTATCGAAACCACCACGGTTAAGTCACATAGAGTGACAGAATTTGGGGAAGACGGAGTCGGATCCGACTGTAACCCCACTGGACTCCGACAGAACTTCCTCCTATTTCGCCTTGCGACAACCAAAGGCTGGCGCTCACCTCCTGACTATCCCGAAGGCTTTCGAAGGCCACAAACGCGAGCGAGGTGAAGTCCACGTCGTGCAGCAAAACGTCGTGGATGAGGGCATTGGCGACGTCTCTTATCGCCTTCTCACGGACCGATAGACTCTGAAACACAAGCGACGCGGCGTTGAAATTCATTAAATACCCCTTCACCGGTTGAGACCACCTGTAGTAAACTTGTGTGCTTGCGAAAGGCTAGTATTGCTGAGGGCTTATAGCTCAATGGATCTTAAGACCAGTGTCGATCGATGCTACAGTAAAAGTTGTTCTAACCGAAACCCGGAGTCGCTGGTTGTTTGCGTGATAACGACAAGAAATCGCCAACCACCCCGAAAATTTGAGCATCTACGCAAGCTGATCCATTCAACAAACCCTACAAGTAATATGACAAAGGTATCTGGGACGATCCAGAAGACATTTGCATGCCCCAAAACCATTTTGGGGTGTGAACAAACAGACTCACCTCGTCAATGGGGATAAATGTTGGTGCCTCAGGCTGGCCATAGGCAATGGCGTCGTCGAGGTTGAACTCCACGTCCTCATAGCTCACCGCGTCCAGTGCGACCTCGTCCGCGCTGGAGGAGGACTTATCGTCCACCACGTCTTCCAGGACCTGCAAGGAGTGCGCCATAACTTCTGCCGCGTCCGCTGAAACCATGGCTGGATCAAGGTCGGGCTGCAAAAAGTGGGGATAAATGAGGTTTCAGGGCTGTCCTACGATAACTGGCAGATCGGGGGATCCAGAATTCTCATAGGCTATTCAAGCGGTTCACGGAATCAAAGTAATGCTGTGAAATAGCGCGATATGGCGTAGTTTAAGGTAAAATTTATACTAAAACTCCCAGTACACGAGAGCTATGCTGACAGTCAAAGCGATGCTAAAGACACTGATAAACCTGTTTCTACTTGGTTTGAAATACGTCTACAGGTAAGTTGAAACCTTGTTCGATTCCTCTTATTCAATTAAACAGTTTTCGCCGTATACTACTTTCGTCACAAAGTGGATAAACTTCTAAATGACGCAAATTAACGTCGGCAGGGGGCTGAAACATCGAAATTTGAAAGCCCGAACAGCATCGCATAGCGAACACCAAAGACTACTGAAGGTGTGGGATCGTTTGTCGTCGAAGGACAATCCACGGACCATACGTGTGGATCACTAACTCCCGTTGTAGCCACGCGATTGGCCAAGTTTTGCTTCGAACAGCAACCATCCAACCAGGAAACCGTAATTTGGCCAACCTACGACTCTATGGTATTTATCCCGAAACAGTTAGCTAGGGGTTTCTTCACACGGTTACTGCAAAAGCGCACGCACGCATTCACAAATCCACCAAGATAACTTGTTTTCGGTGTCATCACCATAGCAATAAGAGCGCACACAATAGGCACTGCATTTAAGTCACGCCAAACTGACAGATAGGCACGATCCGAAAAGCCGTTGGAAACAGACAGGGAGGACCTTAAAAAAATTGATTTCAAAGACTGACAAATCCCGGTGGCCCTCGATGGCGACGTTAGTTCGAGGTACATGTTCCACCTTAGGGGGTCTGTTTCTACATACAACGAGAGTGGTTCTCCCAAATTGTTTTTTCACATCCCATGCAAATGACTCGCACCATCAAAACACAACTTCCTCGTCATGATTGCGCACAGAACGTAGGCTTTTTTGGGAAAAAATGTTTTCCCGTGACGAATGCTGCATCAGGGATGCACACACGCGAAGAGCACAAACTCAACTCTACAAGCACTTACCGTTTCCACTGGTTTGTTTGAATCGAACTAAGAGAGAATATGTGGTGCTGATTAAAGTCAGTGACGGCACAAAAAGGAAGTTATTGTGTCCAAGGAAACAAACGGTGTTGACTGAGGTTAATTGCAAAATTTGACGAACACGACGACGACAACTTCACGAATTCAGACACGGTGGTGCTCTAGACCTTTGCCACATACAGATTTCATGGTGATACGCAAACACAGAAAAAGGCACATGTGGTAAGAGTTGAGGAACGGTGGAAAAAGCGTAATGCGTTATTCAAACATTTGACGACGTGGGCGTTTGCTTGAGGCTGAGTCAGACTAGGCTGTAGATTCCCACCGAATTAAATTAAACATGCAAAATCGTATTTAATTGCAAACTAATCTGAGTTGTTTCGATGTGAGTTGACAATCACGAGTGAAACACAGTGAGCAAACATCATGCAAGTGAGCCTCACTTGCGAAAGACCGTTAATCCTGCAACGAGAACGCCTTTTAGGGCTATGTTATCACACAACCTGGGTCCTGTGTGCCGAAAAACCGCCCGATTATGCTGCTTGTTGGAAGGCACGGTTTAGGGTCAGTGAATATGCATAACGCATTTTAAGTGTTGTCACGTTATCACGTTATCAACTCGGCAACAATACAAAAGGTAGAATACTTAACAAAACAGCCACACAGAATCCGCACCTTTGGCGCCACGTTCTAACCTCGTGTTCGACCTAGCAGGCAATTGCGTTATTTCGCCAATTAACGTACACACCGAGCGCCCCGTGAAATGCCACCACGAGGGTAGACTTCGTGAGGAATTAGAAGCCCCGGGACTTGCCCCACTTCAGGATCCCAAAAATGGTGCAGTTTTAGTGATGAGGCACACTCCGGAACGCCACATAGTCAATGGCGGCAAGCCTCACCGGGAACTTGGGTTAGGAGTTTTGCGAAAAATGCTCAGAAAACCGTGGAATGAATTGCAATAACCTCTCCACTACAGACACAGGCACCAAAGAGGAAACGGTAGATGGAAGCGACTTGGTCGGATTGTGTTGGGAAAAGCCACCAAGGCATACGCGCATGAACCCCCTACATGGGGTAGTTGATTGGTTTACTGTTTAAACATGAATGCCATGAGGTTTTTCTACCAGCAAAGAAAGGCATACACACCCTATCGGCTTCTCTGGGCGCTGCATGCACCAAAACCGTAGCGAAAGGTTCATGTTACAACAATCTGATCGTGCGGCTTGCGTCAAAAACATTATCCAGATAAGCTAACCAACCAACTAACCAATCGCATTAGATAGAAATCAGAGGGATTTGTGTGCGTGTGTGTGCGTGTGTGTTTGTGCAAGTGAAATACGAAGGATTAGCCGAAAACCATGCACAAGAGGTAAATGAGGAGTTTCCAAGTAGAAAGTGGCAGAGGGGAAGTAGGAAATCGCGCTTTACTGCAAACGCCGTTTCGATAATTTGCAGGTTAGAGGAGTGCGTGAATGGTGCACAAAGTCAAATCACTGTTGTGGAATTTGTAGAACGGGGTCACCAATTGTTGTGGGCCCCGGCATGTGGTCTTGAACCACGCCGGGGCCACGGAATTAACCCTAGCCCCATTACTGTTCCCTAATACTTGCGGTGAAGAAAAGGACTACAGAGGACGTGGACACAACCGTCTACGTCAGATCTCAACTAAACCTGGCGTCGTTGTGTCGTGTGTGAAGGGGTTTGTGCGTGTGTATTTATACCTCGGATGGGCGAGTCATACATGCGCCAACACCGAGACGTAGGTGTGAGGATACTCCAAGATAAATATTCGTGCGAATGAGGGAGGAGTTGAGGATCCGCGCGGCTGGCGACAAGCTGCGAAAAGGGAAACCCTGTGTCGGAGGATGGAGCAACCGAGTGAAGGGGTTGAATAAACACGATTAACAACATCACTAATGTGCCTTGTTCTCTTCAGAATTCATGTATATGCCAAAAGTAGTGAACGTTTGTCAATTGTTTTCGATCATTTAGCTACTCTTCACACCACTACCGGTTGTCGTTACAATATCAACAGAGGAATCACGTCTACCACAGAGATGATTTCTGACGTTTAGTTGTCTTGTCGAGAATTTTGACCTTGAGAGAAGTGGCAAGTCAGCACTACTGGTGAAACCGAAGCCTATTATTGGCTGTTTTAAAGTGAGGCGCGACAGTTAATTGGTCACAAACAAGCGGCAGTTTTGAGTTGATGGAGATCACGTGCACGACGAAGTTTACACGATCTAAAAGGCAAGGGCGCGGCGACTGTGGCGACAAGTGGCACCAACTTTGACCCCATATAACTCCACCCACTTGTCCATAAACGAGTGACAACGAGTAGATGCTCTGTTTGGAAATGCAATGCATGCTACTGTTAAACCAGCTTCCTCATTAACTCATAATCAAGCCCATTAAGACGGCCGGAAACCAGACAAAAGGAGCCAATATTGGCAGACGAATTCAGTGGTATGATTTAGGGAAAAAATCTAGTCCGGAAAAGGGTCTAACTCGACCAATCTGAAGTATAATTAGCATAAGACGAGGATAACACCAGGAATAAAAAGGCGATGAAGCGAGGTGCTACGGGGAAGTGTGGGTTTTGGCATAATTCGTTGCGATTATTGTTTACTAGTTAGGGGCAGTCTCACAGCTCAGCGACGATCACACGACGTGAAAAGTGTGTTACACGTGACCTTTGAGCTGAAAAACTGCTACGCATGACTGCTTTTCAAACTCGTGATGAAGCAAACTTCGAAGTCAGGCATTTTCCAAAACGTCGAAAAATCGAAAAAAACTTCGACAGGATGCAAACAACTTAGGCGAGTAAAAAAAGCAATTCCTTGTTTGGTGACACCAAGAGTGGAATGTGAATTCTGATGTGAGCGCTAAAACACCGAACATGATGGCACATTGTCACATATTCATTCACAACACTTACTAGGTCCTCGGGCGCGACTTCTTCCACGGTTTCTTCAACATCGGCGTTAACTTCACCGAGTAGTATCTTGATCACGGATCGATCTGCCTCGGTCACATCCGCAACGAATGGGTCCTACAAGGATGCAACACGATAGTACTGATGTTGAAGGATTTGATTACAAGCTAGAGCCATGCGGCATTTCGAGTTGAACCAACAAAAACGCTGCGCCCCAAAGCATAATGATTAATGCGTCTGATTTCTTCGGCTGTGAGCAGGCAGCAACTAAGTCGCACAGAATCATAATACCGAAGAGAAGGGCAGTTTAAGGTATAGCAGCCAGAGCTGACACGAGTCCGACAGCCGCAGAAATAAGACCTGACTGATAGACATCTGACCTATCGGTCGCGCCACGATTAGTGGCTAGGGTGCTTCTAGAGCAAGTTCGGTAATACGCCACGAAAAAAAACATAACTCCAACGCGCAAGAAATAGCAGGCGGTTACAGAAGCTCAATAGACATGACAGTAAGTGCTGCAGAAGAAAAATCTTGACTCAAACTACTGATAAAAACCGTGATCTCTTAGCAATGTTAAGCACAAACTCCATGCAAGGGAGATCGAATGGTGGCAGGACGTACAGACATGAGGTCCGCCATGGTAGGACGCTGTTCGGGCGACTTCTGAAGACACCGACGCACGAGATTGTTTAGAGAAGGCGACCTAAAACCAACAAGGGAGGATGTGCATTGGGAATCGCCATTGGTAAGCCGACTCAAAGTGAATATGTTCATTCACATTGAGTGTGGGGGTGTACAGAACTACGGAACACACTACTAGGTGTTCGAAATCTGTTATACGCAGGAAGAACTTCAGACGACATTCCAGGGTAGTGCCCATTTTAGTGCGCAAAGCAAAAGGTAGTGTAAATTAGACTAGTTTAACAGGAGGACGTTCGACAGGGATCATACCGATATTTGCGAAGTAGGTAAGAGTTTTCAGTGGGTAAAAACGAAAACAAGGCACTACACAAAGCACACGTGGGGACACGAGATGCACACAGATGAGAAAAGAAACATGCCAGATTTCCAGCTGGAAAAGTAAATACACAATGGGATCTTTAGGTGCGTTTTTTCAAGTGCGAGACAACAGTTGATAAAAGCATGCGGAGAACTACCGTTTCTCCTTCACCTTAGAGGAATTCGAAGAGACCGTTATGAAGATGCAAATTAAGTAGGTATTAAAAACGTGTTCTTCGTGGCACTCTCATCCCGTTGGCAATTATAGATACAATTTACAGAAAAATTACAAGTGCTTAAATTAAAATAGGATTGTATACACAGCGTGAGAAAATGTGAATTTGAATGATAAATCCAGCCAATGATGCATGTAGTTAAGACCTCAAATACCTACCATCAAAATTAGTCAGAGCATTATAATTGTGGAATGGAGTGTCATTAAGCTTCTTAGGCGTTTCTGGTTCATAAACTTTTCGATTCGAAGGCAATAAGGCAACCAAGCAGGAAAGAATAGGCAAAGACGATTTTACAGAAAAATATTCGAGAAAATTTAGTGGCTAAAGTAACAGAAGTGCGTACCAATCCTTCGGTCTGGAAAATTTTGGTGGTTCGCTTTTTGTAATTTTCAACAGAACACGTGTTGGGTTGAGATCATTGTATGGAGGAAGCATTTCGCCAAACTCAATTAGTGTGATACCTGGAAGAAATAAATAAACACTTGAGGTAAATCATGAAGTAAAAATTGAAACATAATATTAAACCACTTAGCGAAAATCAGATACATGTAAATGGAAAAAACTGCAATAACGTACCGAAGGACCATACATCAGCGGCCATGTCATAGGGGTTATCTTTAAACGTTTCACAAGCTATAACCTCAGGTGCCATCCAATAAGGAGTGCCAATAAAAGTTGTGCGTTTTTGGCTCTCACTCTCCATTCGAGCGGAGACACCGAAATCGGCTAAAGAAATAAAATAGGTGTTAAAAATGTCGGCAAGCACGCTGTAACAAGGACAGGACGTACCTAATCGAATTTCATTGTTTAATGTGATTAAAATGTTGCCAGCTTTGAGGTCACGATGAATGATTAAGTTTCGGTGAAGGAACTCAAGACCGCAAATAACTTCTCGGGAAATAAATTTAATTTGTGGCTCAGTGAGCGGTTTATCTAAAACCTTCATTATATTGTCGACTGCTCCGCCACCACAGAATTCAAGATACATCTAAAGTAAAATAACAATAAAATGTTTACCCAAAGTTTTTTGTCGAAAATATAGGCCTCCTGTAACTGAAGAATATTTGGGTGTTTGTACTCGCAGAGAATTTCTATCTCAACCATCAAGTCCTCCAACTCCTCCTCGGATGAAAAATCCACACTCTTAAGGGCCGCTAACTGCCCTGTCTCAATATTCGAAGCCTAAGCACTGAATTAATCAATATAAAAAACCACCTTGTAAACTTTTCCAAAAGCACCATCACCTAATTCTGCACAATTCTTCCACTGGCTGGAGGGATCAACACCCCGAACAATGACTGAAGGGAGAGATTTTTGCTTCGGCTTTTCTTCATTTGATCGCAATTTCTTAAGAAGGCTCCCAATAAAAGTCATTGTACCAAGAGCAACAGCAGTCAAATAAATGAGAATTAAGGCGGAAAGTCACAACAGGCTAAAAGTGTAAGCCAATGAGAAGCGTAGAATAAAATTAGATAAAACTACACTAATGAGAGTCCGCCTAAATTATGCCATTATGAAAATGTCGCAAATAAATACAGCTTAGAAATTTAAAATTTTATGGATATTATGACAAAAATGCTATATAGCAACTCTTGGGCGAAGTCCCCAACAAAAAAGTGAAATTGAAATTCCCAGTTGTATATCGATGAGACGAAGTGTTTACATATATTAAAGTTATTAAGGTTACAATTCGGGTAAATTAGTTGTGTGCTTGCTAATCGTCAATATTCTGTTTTAACGACATTACATATCAGAAATTTTTATTATAATGAGCCATAGCTAATTGCAAATTTCTCTGGCGATTTCCTCACCTGAATTAAGCCTCATACGGTTTCTTTTGCAATCTAGATTTCAGAAAGCAATCTCGATGTAAATTTTTGAAAGACAAATAGAAAAATAATTACACCTAACATGCTTTTAAAAAAGGGCAATCAAAAAATTACCAGATTATTTTGAGTTTTGTTGAAGTATTTTACTAGATTCATTATAAAATAGACAAATGAACTTATTGAAACTGTTTTATTAGTGTAAGTACCAATCTCTAAAAGATGAAATATAGTTTATCCGGTGAATCTAATAAAATAAATATGTTTAGATTAGTAATTCAAACCATAAGAGTAACTGACAGTGTAACATTTGGAAACTACTTCATGCAATATGCAAATATTTTCGCTTTTATTAAGGTTTTTGTATAAGCTTGATTTCTGAATTTAATATTGTGAATGGCTATTGTAAAATCTTTGTTTTAAAATTAGGAACTCTGACATGAAACATCATTACCCGTGGGCGACCTGTTAAACTATGATGTCAAGTACGTATAATTCCACTGACCTTTAAAATGGGAGGCAATGTAAGGATGTGTCAGTTGGGCAAATGTATGGCTATAGGTGGATTTGAATTGACATTTAAACAAAGTACGATGCCAACGTTGAAAGATTCAATTAGGATTATTCTGATAAATTTATCCCATATTAAAGTTAATTATTTGTTAATTAAGACATGTTCTATGTGAGGGTCATCTAAATACAACATTTTAAATAATTTTCAAAATCCTTGGTTCGTATTCCGGATTAGCTAGCAGTTATCATCTAGATCTTTCTCACACAGTGACGAACTGTTTACACTCATAATTAATTTTTGGATTACAACACTCGATACGTTTCTGACTTATCATTCATAAGTGCAGTGGTAGTATTGGGGATTAAGAACTCTGGGTTCTTGATTTTCCCCCATCTTTAAAATGGTTATCCATCTTTTTCCACTGTGTTTTTGACACATTTTCGAACACAAGTAAATGGAGGAAACTGGCAAGGTGATTGGCCTATGTGACACTGTCTAGCTTTTTAAACTTCCCTTCCGAATCCGCCTAATTCAATTTGGTTGCTCCGGTGTTGCAGGTTCGAGATTCTGTAACGCACTGATAGTCCCTAATGTTGTTTCGTTTAGGATTCCTGGTTGTGTGGAGTATTGTTTATTTGTAACCAGTTTTGTTGCAAACCTTTATTGGCAAATTCCTGGTTACGTAATCATCCAACACAGTACTCTTAATATCCTGCTAAAAGTCTTAGTAACGTGAAACAAATGGTTGCACATTTACTTAATTTATATAGGAAAAAGGTGAACCTATATTTCTTGTATCGAATGTATATTCTATTGACAAGTGCCTGGTGATTGTTATATGTGGCTATAGGTGGTTGTCTTTTATGTGTTTCATGAACCAATAGCTCAGAAAGATATTGTAGATTTCGTTTTCTTAATTCACAACTCTTAACAGCATCTAGTGCCGATATCTTACTCATATTTGGTTTTTTTTTCAGCTGAGCTCTATGAGTTGCTTGTATCGAATATTTATGTCATATGTGTTAAAAGTCTATTGGAACCCAACTGTTAGGTAACTTGGTGGAATATGAGGACACCTCCTGGTTATATAACTTAGATTTATTACATGTCATTTTGTGAAAATAAATGTTGAATTTTTGGTTGTCGCACATTTTTTTTAAATTTATCTTATATGGTTATATAACTCCCTCGAACCGTGAATTTGCTGACTGAGTGCATATTCCTTTATGTTATAGCCCTTATTATTAAAATGAAGCACCAGTCTGCTGTCCATAAAGTTGAGCATGAGCTAAAGTCCCTTAAACGGCAACAGGAAGATTCGAAACATCACAAAAAAGAAAGCTCTACAAGACATCGTCGACGACACACATCGTCTTCGTCCAGTCGTTCCCGCTCCCCCAGCTCTCGTCGCAAGTCTGAAGAGCTTCGAGCTCTGCGCGATTCTGTCCGTCAGTTAGAAGCGATTGAGCAGCTTCTTAATGAACCTCCACCGCCTTTGACAGACTACATGGCAGATTCCCCACAGCAACTACTCTTAGCAGCTTGGTCGGTCGTTGGACCTGAGGAGATCCTGCGCCTTACTCCACAAAATGTTATTGAAACTTGTCGGAGAGAACGGCGACGCAAAAAGCGGGCTTCCACACCAACGGAAGTTTTCCTCCCACCCGATTGTGTAGAAAATGATGAAGGACGGGCTCTCTGGAAACGATGCTTGGCAGAACTTGAACAAGTACCCCCAGAGGAGATCGGCGCCGTGCTTGAGGGCGAGTTGGATCCTTTTCTGGTGTCGTGGAAACCCACCTGGCCCGAGAAAGTATTTTCAGAGGCAGCGGCTCAAACTGATGGCATAGATGAACAATCGCCTCACCCAAGTACACCAGTGATTGAACATAATACAACTGTAAGCAGTGCTCCTCTCCCACTAGATGTATGTTTACCTACTTCGTACTTGGCTACTTAATGATAACTGCTACGTCCGCTACTAAATAGAAAACGTTAACGTGTGCAACAGTCCTGATGTTACTTATCGGTTGACCTCGCCTAATGACGTGATGGTTTATCACCTGCGACTAGCTGATGACTTATCGCAGTAGTTTGTGCCACTTAATTAAGTGGAGCTTTCCGTAACTTTCGACTTATAAGTCTGACATTTAGTCTCGAAGCCTCATTGGTTGCCTTCGTAGTGGAGGCCCCCACTTATTGATTTGCTAAACGTGTTTGAATGTATTCCTGATTTCGGCGTAATTTCTTTTAAGTCCAAGGTTCAGGATGAAGTCCTTGAGCTGGAAATGCGCGCCAGGGCAATTCGTGCACTTCTCTCCAAGCGATCTATTAAGTGAACCTTTTTGGTAATTATGCACATATACTGTACAATAAAAAAAATGCTTCTCAACTTTCTACTCTGTTTCATTTACGGTTCCTCGACTATGTGGCTCTCGAATGTGTAATCAGCTAAGAGTGTTGTGCTCCTGAGAGGTAAAAAAAATGATGCATGCTATACTAGTAGCGCCTTTATTGGGCCTGCGTTTTCACTATACAGTATGCAGTAACGGTCACTTTCCTGACACCCATCTCTAGTAGCCGAAAACACTTCATAAGGTAAAAGTTACATTGACTGAAATAGTCAAAAGTTGTTTTGCGCGTGTAGGCCTCACAGGAATCTCCGATTCTTCAGGATCGCTAAACCTTTCTAGGAAGAGACCAATTAGCAAGCGAGCTGTACCTCATACAGAAATTGAGCGCGGGATTCATCACCTTTGCTTGCATTCCGGAACTCGCATTTCACACGATTTATTAGGTACTCCTGGTCAGTGTGCTCAAGCGAACGAATATATTTTACAAGGGAGCGGAATAGTTGTAGTGATTGCGTCCGGGTCGGCATGCCTACACCAGAAACACAGCATAATTGAGCCCATGATAGGCACCAAACGAAATTGAAAAGCCTGATACATTAAAGAGTTTTTAATCCTTGTCATAGTGGGGATAGAAAGAAGGATCGAAAAAGCGATAAACATAGAGGTGCTCATTTCGACATCGGCGCTGAAGAACACAGATCGCCTTTGAAAACCGTCCATTCGATGAGTCGCTAATAAGCTTAATCACCTCGTCAGGTTTGTTTTCACGAACGAGGAGGAGGTAAAGTACGCCAGATTTGGCGATAATTGGGGCAAATTGTCGAATGAACCTATCGATTACCTACGAATCGAAAAAAAAACAAAATGACAGTATAGTGATTAGAATTTCTGATACACGAAGTATTTCTTGTCATGAATGTTGGTTGTAGGTTCTGATAGCTCACGAGCAAATTGTGAATCATTGTCGAAATCGTACCTCTCGACCATGGTTGCCACCTGCCCACGCGGCTGTAAGAGAGGATTTGGCTGAAGCCAGTTCACTACTATCCGTCGGCACATATGGCGGGTTAAAAAGTAAAATGTCAGCAAGTCCGCCCGGGGTTTGCCTCACTGTGGAAAGTAAATCAGCACAAACAGAGTCAAGAGGATAACGTGAAGAATTTTCTGAGAACACGGACTTTGATGCCATGCATGCCTAAGAAGTAAGAAAGCAAACGGTAAACCTGCGGGGAGATGTCAATACAGATAAAAGAGCACATTTGGTTAATGATCTTTGACAGAAATGTAGAAATAATACCAGACCCAGAACCGACTTCTATCGATAGGGCTGGATTAACGAAGGTTCTGATAAAATGAATATCCTTTTCCAAAGCATCCAGAAAAAGAAATGAATCTTCTGCCGGTGAGTAAACATCCACAAACTCGGGAAACTTGAGTGAATCCGTCACTGGAGTCGGCAACATAAAACCGTAGCAAGACACCACAAATGACCTTTAATCGAAGGTCGATTTGAGGCTGACTATTGGCAGTAGGCCTTATTTTTCTTTGAATAAATTTATTCTTAATTTTAAATCAGACAGAACAGAAAGATTTTACTGAGAATGTATGTAAAATTGTTTAGCAAATCAGAGAACATAATCTAAGTGCAGGATTAAAATGCTATAAAAAAGATTTAAAAAACGAATCAGGTTGAAAATTTTGAATTTAATAAATTTCAGGTATTAGTATTGCCAGTCAGGCAGCACGAACATCGCTGATATCATAGTGAGTCGGTCAGCATTATTTGGAGGTTATTTCTAAAGCTCCATGCAGCAGTCCTTAAATGAGGGGTCCCCAAAAATGCTAATGGCCCCTTAAATTAACTTGAGTTTATTTAACCAAATTTCAAGATTTCTCCGTTATAACTCCTAGGCGCATATTTAAGTACTCTGACGGTTATATAATAATACATTTTTTCACGCGGTAGAAAGCAAGCGATTTATGCAACAAATGCGGTCTTTGTCCGCTCTCTTGATTTGTAAATATTCTATTTGATTTCTAAAATTAATTTAAGCAAATGATGAAGTGGTTTTATTGGCTATCCATCTTCCTCGATGGATAGGATATCATATTAACCAATGGTTTTTTTCAAGGGGTCTATCTTATTAATCCTATCCTTGTTCCAGGCACTTAAGGTGATCAATGTAATTTAGTCCATAAGAAATTGTTGATTTTAATTTTCTCTGTTGGCAAAATAGACAATTTAAAATGCTAAATACCATTTATTTCCTAAAAAAGAATTATTCATGCTGTTTGGATGACTGATTACCGTTAATATTAGCATGTATGGCTAGAAGAAAAATAATCAATAATATTTATTTTGGAGTCAGATATTAGGCGCTTCAGCAGCCTTGATTAATGCTTTTTCTCCGAATTTGTCAAGTCATTGGGTTAGCTCATCCCACTCCACTTGACAAACTTCAAAATTAAATCTTTATTACTGTTAGTCAAAGGAAATGACTACTTACTGTATCGTTTTTTTGAAAATGTGTGAGTTGCTTTCAATTGACTCACTCATCGTCGCAATAAAGCCATTCAGGTTGATACTGTCAATGTAATTCGACCACTTTTTGAATGGGTGTGTTATCTGGACCCATCAGGCGGGTGGCCTGTGCCGTTTCTGGTGGGGTTGACAGCGCCGTATCAGCATACTTTTTAAAGCGAAGAGGTACGTAATAATGCTTATTTATTTTCCTGAAATTACTTAGGGTTTGATGTGGTGGGTGTTTTTATGACAAACTGGGATCAACAGGATGAGTCAATCAATTGTTCCACAGATGTTGATCGGGAAGATGCCAGGTTTATATGCCGAACGCTTGGCATCAAATTTGCTGAAGTAAACTTTGTTAAAGACTATTGGAACGATGTATTTGTGTAAGGTCCGGAGCTCATTTACTTACTATCCAGGCCCACTGTAGAGTCATACTCCAAAGGAAAGACCCCAAACCCTGATATATTGTGTAATCGATATGTGAAGTTTCCGAAGCTAGCTGAAATTACGCTAAAATCTTCAAAACTGTGTCACCCTTCTATATGTGCGGATGCTTTCGCAACTGGACATTATGCTCGGAATTCATACGGTAATTTCCTTGAAAAACGCAGCACAGCTATCTCACCTCCACAACTTTTGCGGTCGGCAGATCCTGTGAAGGATCAAACATTTTGGCTATGTAACGTAAGGATTCTTCTGTTTTAATTTGTATTACATTTAACACTTGTTATTCGTGTGTTTTCTGGAAATCATTAAAATGTATCACTGTCCTGACCTCCGCTTTTGGTTAACATTTAACCGCAAATAACTGGTTTTCAAATTTCTTACCTCAATCTGGCTTAGTGTGTTCTGCAAAGTGTTCGTTTTTAGCCTAAGTTCAACCCAACTAGCTTCAAAAAGCCGCTATAATAGAACCCGCCCTTGGGTCAGCGTAGCCTTTTATTTAATTATTCTATTTTCTGTTAATAAGATATCGTGGAAGCACTTGCAGCACTGCATGTTTCCTATAGGCGATTTGACGAAGCCAGAAGTTAAGAAGATTGCCACCTCAATCGGTCTAGAACGGATCGCCAAAAGAAGAGAGGTAGTTAGTAGTTATTTTCAACTTGCTTCGAAACATTGCTTAAACTTTTGGAAGATTGACTTGTCACTGTGGATCTGCCTGTATACTAATATTAATACAGTAGTAATTATGCACTGTTTTTAATTGATCACCGGTGTTGACGGACACCCAACCAATGTCATTTTGATTTATTCAAAAACTAGAAGAAAAGCCCACTTTCCACACAGCCAAAACAGTGGCACCTACTCTTTGCTTCGATTACAACACAACAGTGGTGGTGTAGGTGTCTGCCCAGCCTTGGCTCTAGCATATATTATCGATTACTTTTGAGTTGAGTGGGATATGGAGCCATTAATCTGTCTCTGTGTTTTTACGTCAATACCCGCTGCACATGCAGGCACAGTGATTCTTGAGAGTCTCTGGTTTTGGTCTAAGCTGCAGATGATTTCGCTTCCAGGTTTGATGTTTGAATCAAATAATGTTAAGATTACCAATACGGCCAACACTGCATAATTCATCGCCAAATTCCCAGTTGTACTTTTTTTTATTTTTGTGGACACCCCACAACAGTTTACAAGCATTTGAACTGCTGTTTTTTTCAAATTCAAAATAATGCACTGTATTGATAAATTTATGATGGGAGTGCGTGTCGAATGTTTTCGCTGTCCTACGGCAATACTAGGTACAACGGTTTTGCTTCGAGGCCAGATAAATTTATTTATTTTTAATCTGTAGGTTCGCATTTTCGAAATATAACTGAAACCACTTACATGCTCCTTTGTAATTGCCGTACCAAAGCTTGCACGATACGAAAATTCGAGAGAAAAAATAAATTAGAGAAACGAAGAGGACTCCATTTGGATTCTTCGTAAAACTTGGCAAATGGAAGCTTTCAAAGTAACTTCTCTTAATGAGGGGTATTTGTCTCCCCTTACTTGGGGGATCGATTTCGTGACTGTTTTTCACGCAAAGCTTGTTTTGGCTCACTCAGTTGACCAATTTAAGCTAAGCCAAGTGGGCACCTGTTCTCGATCACTCAAACTGCCCAACGGGCAGAGTTGCTACGCGTTTGTTCGTTTTTCAATTTCTGCCTAGTTCGTTTTGTCGCTAAATTTCTGATAAACTTCTAAATTTTTCATAACTGCCTCGACATGTGGGTGACTCAGTTAAAGTAGGTCTGCCTTAATTTTCCCGTTACAAGATTCGAACAACCGCTGGGCTCCTTGGTACTTATTGAATGGCTTTTTAATTCTAGCGTTTGATCTAGCTGCACTAAAACATTGTCTGTTGACGATTTTTTGTAGAGTATGGGTATATGCTTCATTGGAAAACGGAACTTTGGTGATTTCATCGACAAGGTATGCAAGATTCTCTTGAACACAATTGCTGCAGTATGTAGAGCCCAAAAAAGGTCAGCTCGTGGAGCTTGGGACTGGGAAAATTCTTGGTGAACATGCAGGTAAGCCCAGCGTAACCCTTTTTAAAATATCTGCCATCTCTAGGTGTGCATCATTTTACACTGGGTCAGAGGGTACCCGGTGTGACCTGCGGACAGGAACCCTTCTACGTTGCTAAACTTGTCCCAGAAACCCAAAATGTGTTTATAGTAAGTTTTGTGGTCTAAAAACTGCCAATCCGTCTTCTTTTTTCATGCGTTTTAACCTGGAGAGTTGTAGAAGAAAAGAAACTTTTTAAAGAATTACTTTTCATTTTAGGTCCAAGGAGCACATCATCCTTCACTCTTTACGCGCAAATGCTGGACTGATCCTGCCTTTTGGATAGCGGGAGTGGATCCGCCTCTGCCCTCCGACGAATATGAATTTCAATGGCAAAATAAATG
The DNA here is from genome assembly GCA_900604375.1 of Mesocestoides corti. NCBI lineage: Eukaryota > Metazoa > Platyhelminthes > Cestoda > Cyclophyllidea > Mesocestoididae > Mesocestoides > Mesocestoides corti. Next base: position 68,573 of record UXSR01000014.1, read on the forward strand.
GCGACCAGTAGCTTGTAAGATACGAAAACCTGAGACTCCGCTGTCAACTCCGCAAACAGGATTGTCAATCCAATTTCATAAACCCTTGCGCTGTATTGCCCCTGGCCAATACGCAGCACTTTATAAGAAAGACGTGTGTCTGGGTGGAGCCATGATAAGGGCATCTCAAAGTCTATTTGAGGAAGGTCAAACCGAGCCTTACGTTAATTGGCGTCTATCGGATTTTGAGCTTCATTACTCGTCTGTATAGTTGCTTTCTGCCAAATATAAAGTGTACATTAGCTCTCATTGCTTTCCATTTTTATTTAATACATTGACTTGGGGAACAGACTGCTTCGTTTTACAAACAGTCCCGCAAAAGCAAAGGCTATATCTGGCTTGAAATACGGTAATAAGATTGTTCCAGGGGTCTCCCGGCAGAAGTTGTCGATTGTGGTTGCCGAGACACCCGACTCATGTAGTCGTAACCAGCCCCTTTAATTGGGTAGAAAAATCTGCTTCCGTAGTGAACATTTGCAATCGTAGGCATTGACAATTTGCTAACAGAAAAGTCCTGCTCGCATCCAGGGATCCGTCCGGGACGGTTTAGGGTACAGAAAATAAATAAACCAAATATGAATATTGGCACACCGACGATTGCTACGAGAATACCAGCTACCCAGACATCCTCACGGCAGCGGGCTATGCCTAGCGTAATCATAAAAATGCTTAAAAGGGTAAGTAAAGCACCCAAAATGGTCATGTGAATGTGGATATTTGTTTTTTCGTAGAAGTCAATGTAACACATCCTTTGGTTCAAATGTTGGTTTATTTACTCTGTCGATTTAAACAACACAAATAAAATCAGAACTTTACAATTACACAACTTCATATTATACTAATAAATTAAACTTAAGTAATAATATGACCTTTTCTTAAAAGTTGGCGGGTAGAATTAATGAAGTATGGCAATTTGCTGCACGTTTACTGGCCGGATATAATATCATCCCAGCAGAAGGCTAGAAAAAACATTATGGTGTATTCTAAACTGCCATTTACACTGGCAGAGGTCTTAATCTTTTGGAGTGTGTCAGAACGAGAATGCTCTGAGAATTTCCGAATAGTGCCCTGTGTTGACACGAGAGCCCATTTGGGTGTCTTCAGAGTAGAATGAATGATTAGCAAATATGACAGAATAGAAGACAGGCTATACTAGTCAGCACTAAGTAAATAAAGAGCATTGTAGAAATTGGAGTTGTGTGTAGTTTTATTTATTTCACCGAATTTATCGTGAAAACTAAATAATACTCTTTAAGACCATTCGATGGAACGTCTTTCTTTAACTATTTTACAGATGTGTGTTGTCAGTGTGCTTTAACATCTTATCAATTGTCTAACATTATGCTGAATATATCTTAAACACGGATGGTAAAAATTTGTCCAAAGGCTTTGCGTGTGTCGCCTGATAAACCAGAGTTAATATCGGAATTCAAGCACATCTCTTAATAAATTCGATTGCAGGTGAGCAGGTTGTGTTACAGCAACCTCTCTTATTTTTATTCCTTTTTCAGATATTCTTGGAAATATAAACAAATAATGGAATGCTGCTCACTAAAATAATGCAAACATATCATCTTTTTTGAACTTTTTTTAAGGAATAGTAATCTTGAATCGCATTACTGCAAGAATAGCGTCGTTATATTATAATGTAGAATACATTAAAAATGAATCGATTCGCTAAATTCTGTGGTTTTTTTGAAGATTATATTTATTATCACATGGGAATTAGGAAACGTCTACATGAGGTGAGTGTGTTGCCTTGCCCAATTTGATAGTGCCTGATAATTCTTGTTTGTAAATATTTTGTTAATAATAAGTTTTTTTGGTATCTTTATTTTCTGAAATGTCTTTAGGAAGAACTTGCTTAGTCGACTAAATGCAGACGGCATCCAGATTTTAACGTCCAACATTGACACTAAAATCCCCTCTAAGATAACAATGTTTACGTGCCTTTAATGGGTTTTGTTTTATATTAAGTAAAAAATAATGACTGATAAACGAGTTTGCATTGTTGATCTTATTGGAACTGTTATAAGTTTGTTCGCTTTCAGCGGAACATTTGGATAAATTGGGTGTTGATCACGCCATATCTGCAGTGTTCGATTTTCAGTAATTGGTCTTTTGTTCCTTTCTCCTATCACTGATTAAATGCTGCTATAACGTAAAATCTGTATACTCGTTTTAAGAGTCTGTCCACCATATGTGTGTGATGTGCAATTCAATTAGTTGAACGTTTTGTTCTCTTCCTCCAATTTTTCTTCGATCCTGTTAAAATATTTATTTTTGATGTATGCAAGCCTTACTTATTATTTTTTCTCTATCTTTAGAATTTCACCTATTTCCCGTGTCGAGCATCTCCGGTAATCAATGTCTCTTTTCGTAGCAAGATGTTTCCGTCAGACTTTCAGATACCACCTTGTATTTCTCGTTATTGAGTTACACTTATCTTTAAGGGTTATGCTCGATATTCGACCGGTGGCGGTTTTGTTCAAAACCTTATCAGAAAAATTAAGGAGGAATCGGCTAAAGACAAGCAAATGAAGGTTAGAATCGGAGTTCGTTAGCAGTTTTGTAGGAAAGTGTCCGCAAGTTCCGTGAAGAAACTGAAAAGCTTGAAAAGTCAAAAGAAATTCAGTCAATGCGGGAATTTTATGTACGTTTACATGCCCATTAATTCTTCTTTTTTGCAAATTAGAAAAAAATCGAAAGCGAAATTCCCACTGATACTGTGGACAAGGTGAAAGGACAAATCGAAAGTGCTGCAAAAAAACTGATGGCAGAAGGGGAAAATTTAAAGAAACAAGAATATGTACGTAAAAGTCTCGAAGGGATTTCCAGAGCAGGCGAACAACTCGCAGGTGTCTCGCGATCTCTAGGACAAACTGAGTTTGTAAAGTCGGCTCGAGAGGTAATGAAACAATCCTTATGATTCTTTGCTAGAGCCTTGAAGCACTAGAAAAGGAGTTGCAGTCCGATCGTGCACTTGTATATCGGGCTCCAGTTAAGCCTAGGACCAGGGCGGAGATAGCAGGTAGTTCGACTGAGCGGACTATTGACGCTGATACGTGAGTGTTTGTCTCGTTGTTAGATGTCTCCCGTACCGTGAATTTATGCACTGAAATGATGTTATTGGCTAGGTGCGGTGTTTTGTGGAACCGTTTCACACAAACCCTGTATTTATTGTCATGTACATTTCACCAGTTTGAAACTCAGTATTAACTTGATAAAGGAGTGTCTAATTTAGGTAAAATCACTACGATTCACCGCATAATCGCCTTTAAGAACATGTTGATCAACTATGCATATGTTCACGGGTCCTGAAGTTCTGCATTTAAATCTTTCTCGTATGTTCTTTTTTTAAGCTTTGCCTGTTCTATCTCTAGTGAATCTTCCGGTGTAGTTTTACACAAGGATTCAAAGTGGATAGCGGCTTGGGAGAATTTCAAGGACAACAACCAGTACGTTCAAAGTGAGTCCGCTCATTGCCTGTTTTCGTGGGGTTTATTTTGTATTTTGGGTTTTACGTACTTACTACTCATTTCGAATACGTATTATGAACTTAGATTCAATGCATTTGGCGAAGAAGCTCAAGCACTTACTGCAAAATTATTCTTGATGTTTTAGAATTCTTCGACTTGAAAACACGGTACGAGGAAAGCGATCACCTGCTGGTTCGGTCTTTGCGATTTGTCACAGACAAAATCAGTGACTTGATTGGTAAGCCAGCCCCAATAAGAAGCAGTTTGCCCACACGCTTAACTTATATATTTTACGCTGTTGATTATTGTCTCATGCATTGTGTGAACCGATTTCATTTGGCCAGCACGGTTTATTGATCGTTTCCAAGCAGATTTGTTTTGCTAACTTCGAAGACACAACCTGTAAATTTGTCCATTTTTTTCGTAGCTGTACAATGTCCAAACCCTGGCCAATGCCAGATAAGCTCCTTCAAGAAAACTTTGTCTGGAACTTATGCTGCCGCATTGGTTGTGCATTCTGGGTCACTGTTTTTGAGGTGGTAACTGCTGTAGTCCTGAATGTACCGTTCCGACCAGTTAAATTTTCCGCCCTGCCGTAAACCTGCTGAACCGGCATTAGCGTTGGCATTCACCAAAAATTCACTACTATAGCGGTGTTCCCTCGACGGCCACTTTGTCGAAGTGCTCAACTCCGAAATACAAGTGGGCTATATTTACCAGTGGACAAATTCACACATCGAGGGTTACAACGGTGTTAGTCAACAAAGTAAGGGCAGTTGTGCCAAATAGTGATTGCACATATTTAAGGCTGAAAAACGTCGAGAAAGTCGTCCCAACGAAACACGATGGCGCTACCGTTTTCTTCCAGTCCTTCTCTAACCGTTACCTCAAATTGGGCTCCTAACTAATTTATTGGCTCTCAAACGCATCCAGCGGCCAAACTGAGACACATTTGGGTGAATAGTTCTTTGCTCTCCTGTGGCCGATTCCGAAGAAATTGATGTAACAGGTTGACTAGAATGTGTCATTGTTGGGAAGTTGGTGTACCCTTAACTTGACAGCACAATTCTTCGTACCTAACTGGAATTAATGCACCTTGAATGCGGCACAGAACTACTCCTAATTGCTTGTGACGGGCAACTTCGTAAATCGTACAGATCACGATTCACGACGCACCTCACATTATCCAGCATTGAAGATTAAAACGCTGTGGTCACAGCCAATCACGACGCGGTCGATGATAGACTGGATTAAGTGCTCAATCGTGCACGCAATCAATAAGTCTTCGATTTCATGTGATCGGAAGTGATAAGGCGACTAACTATTTTCCCCCACATCATCTTTCAATCTTCGTGAATAGTATTAATCGACTTGGAGCAAGTTACACATTCCAAAATTATCCATCGATTATCGTTAACAAATCTATATCGCAAAGGATTCGCAGTGCCCTTAATTGAGACCTAATTTCCCCCTAATTCACTAATAGGTCTTTTCGACAGCCTTCCAGATGAACGTTTTTCTTCTCATCTACAGGCAGCAAGGGTTCAGAGAACGAACTCCAGACTGTATTGGAGGAGATCACCAAAATCGACCCTTCCTTCACAATTGAAAACTTCATCCGCTACTGCCGCCTAGAAGTAATCCCAAATGTCCTGGAGGCAGGTCCACTTGCGTGTGATATTGTTATACACTTGCGCACACCTCGAATACGCATCATGCCTCATTTTATCCAGTTTGGAGGTATATAATTAGAAGTCCTTTCCCGTCTACAACTTGTGCGGAGGGCTCTAATGTCTGAACCCAAGGTTAGAACACCAAGTAGATCCATAACGGAAGGCGAGTGGATGCTCAGGTGTGCCTGAGTAATCAACGTCGAGTGATGAGTTGTTGATGTGAGCAGAGCTGAGTGAATGGACGTCACAAATCACAGTGTTAATTTCCGTCTTGGGGACCGGCCAATCAGCCCAGTGTACGTCGTTATACTGGTTAATTGAGTTCTCAGTTCGGTAATTAAGTGGTCACCCATTTCAGGTTAGCAACCCCTCCTGGTTCTAGTGAGCTCTTACAGGCTACAAATGCGACGCCTTAGTTGTTTGTTATCTGATTTCCTAAATTGCCTTTTTAGTCCATCGTTCATGGTCATTTGGATGTTCTCAAGGATTGGTGTTATGAAGCTGTAAGTTCTACTGTTGGCAGAAATAGTTTTTGCGGATATAAGTTGGTTTTGAGTGCAATAAATAAACACTTGGTACTAACCCTCTACTGGCTGCTTACCTAGGAGGTGAAGGAGTCCATTTACTGGTCATTGCATTTTACCCACCAATGTGTTACACTGCGTCTCTTCCTGCGAACACGCACTGTTTACCAATCTCCTTTACCTTACTCCAGCCTGGTTTACGAATTGTGTGATGGTGTAACTTGAGTTTAGAGTTTCTGAATTGCAAACGAGCTGTCTTCTTTTGCCTCCAGCCTTTCAACGTCCTCTCCGCGCCGATTAAACAGACGCAGGAACTCGGCTTTCACATGGATTCGCGAATTCTCGATGTCCACAACATTGATGTGAGTGACGGCGCCCTCGTTTGAGGTCCTTGTGGGTTTAGATCTCGTCGTAAATTGCCACAAATTTTAAACCACTACGATGAAAATTTGAGTTCAGTTAAATCTGACCAGGCGCTCCGTTCGAATTGGACGGTGCATTTGTGAAGTCGCTTGCCACCGCCGCACGCTAAAACACAGCTTGCATCTGTCTATTTAGGTTCACATGGGCAAAATGATGGAACAGGGTCCTGTGCTGATCATCACCTTCCAAGCACAACAGATCCAGTGTGTCCGTGACAGCAGTGGCGCAGTCAAGGAGGGCGACCCAGAGAAAGTGCTGCGGGTGACTCACGTGTGGGCGCTGTGTCGAGACCAGTCCGAGTTGAACCCCTGGACTGCCTGGCGCATCCTAGACGTCGCCATGATGCCCGCCGAACAATGGGTCTAGATCTTGCGTTGACTTCTACACTCGCCACCACCAACTTCTTGGTATACTTTGTACAGCCTCCCTCCCTCTCTCTCTCCTAGAAATATAACCGCAGCAGGTTTCCACCCTTTATGTGCTTTTAAATCTTGTACTACAGCCTTGCTGCGGGCTACTTTTCCTCACTACATCCATCATGAGGGTCATGTGTCCGCGCGTCCATCAAGGATTGGACGGGAAATGCCTTGTTGGGCATAAAGCCGAAGCTCTCCCCAGCCACGTGACCATGGGGCTCATTGCCCTCTTTCCAAACCCAGACTTCCACTGCAACGGAAGCAGTCACTACCAGCAGAGAGGCTCTACTTGTAAAAGAAATATGCATTTTTTTCAGTGCACTGTACTTCTCAACCGCAACTATACTAGTACCAAAGAAAATCATGATTGTGAAACAGAGCGCCACTTAGCATGAATGTCCTTTAGACGCTTGAAAGTGGACAGGGGGAGATTGAGTTCAGGAACCAGCGGTTCGAGGCCGGTTCCGCCGTCGTCGTGGACGATTTGACATAAGTGTCTAAAGACGGCAAGGCTAGGCGGATCGGTCAGTTGGAGATCGTTGAGGGACTCGCTAAGGCTAGGGGAAGGCATGCCGGCGATTTCGGGAGAGAGGGGGTCGATTAGGAGGCAGGAAAGACCAGCCAGAGTCATGTACGAATGCAGAAGGTCTAAAACGACAAGATGAACTCGTTCAGGCAGTCGGGCATGCCAGTGGGTCACGCTGTTGCACGGCAATCGCATTTTGACCGGTGAGGTTGCATGGGAAATGTCCTCACTTTTGATGGTGTGATGTCTCCTAATGGAGATTTCTCAAAGTATGAATTTGACAAAAGCTTTGCCTTGAGACCACAAGCAGTGTGGGCGAAAATAAGGACAGCTAACAGACGTGAGAGTCTTACCAACACTGGCATCGGGCGACCTCATGAAACCACCAACAATCGGGTCGTAAGAGGAGCAGACGAATTCCAGCAGGGACTTCTTCTCCACGTATTTGTGGGCGTCAAGCATCTGAAAGACGAACAGGCAGGTTGCTAGGAGGAAGTGGGCTACAGTTCGCGACAAAACATGTGAAATTCAACTGGCTTTTTGGGTACCCTGATTGTGATATCATAATCTGAAGTTGCTGTGAAAATTGGACAACTTAGGTCGCAGATTCCTACTGAGTTACTCGTTCACTTGGTAGAAACCGTTGGAAGAAACTTTTTAACACAAATTCTCCGTCAAAGTATCCTAAATAAGGTTCCTACCGCAAATCAAACAAGAAAATAAATGCTACATGATGCTTCAACAACCAAGATATCCATAAGTTGTCGAGAACAGTTAGGAAATCTCTTTCTGTTTACGGTGATATTTTTAAGACGGGATTTACACCAAGCAACAAAATTTAGCGGAGTGACGTGCGCGAAAAAAGGCGTTCGACCTAATACGACCATTCCCTTCCGTAGAGACTACATTTCCGAAGGAATCCTTGGCATTTCACCGACAGCCTTAACAGATGGAACTGAAGTACCCTGCTGTGATTCAAAGAACGCGTCTTCGAAAGTGGAAATGTGGTACCAATAACACAGTACTTCAGTCTAATGGTTGACGAAGTAATTAATCAATAGAATGCGGACTGACAAGGCTTTTTAGATGCATTTCAACTCACTTTAAGTGAAGCACCAACCCAAAAGGTATAGCATGTGTCGGGCTCCTTTTGGGACCTTCCATTGAAGCCACCTCGTTGTCTACTCAGAAGCCAGTTTATGAGTTTCTGACGCTGGAAAGATCCCGCTGGAAACACTTTGTCCAAACGATTCATTAGCTTTAAGCTGGCTAACGCGCAGTAGGTAATCCCAGCATGAGACTCCAGCTTCGGTAATTTGCCGAAAGCTCCTTCGTAGGTCTGTTTAGGAAACAACAGATTTCAGCTATGTTTCGGAAATATAGAAACTCACGAAGCAACTCCAACGACGATAACTTACAATTGAGCCAACGAAGAACTTTTCAAAGGCGTCCAAATTAAGTTGGTCCAGCTTATCTAGAATGTACGCGGAAGCGACCGCGCTAAAGATGAAGCGAGCATCGAATTCCGGGCAAAAGAGACTCCCATTCATCAAATTCCCGTTGCAGGTCTGGAGGGCTAGGATCCCGTCGACAACTGCCTGTCTGTTCACGCGCCCAAGATCATCGCCGAGAATTAGCAAGGCCACTAGCGCGGAGTAGTCCGTGGTAACATGACATGAATCATAAGGCAAAGACGGATAGGAATCGTGCTTGTCGCCTAGTTCTAAAGGGGATCCAATAAAAGTCGATCCCCTAAACCCACACCTTGAAGTACCGTACTCTAAAACCGAACAAACGTATGCGTTCTGAGTTGTTAAAGACTATGTGTGAGTAAGAAAAAGAAGCCTAACCTTTGGATGGATGAATCTGGTGACCATAAATAAAATCAATAAAGTGTTCACTGTCAATCACAGAGAGCTCATTAAGAAGGGCCAAACCACTGATGCTAAAGTGCAGGAGGGTCAATCTGACAGTAGAAAATATTCATTCTCAAATAATGAGAACCTGTGAGCATCCATAGACTCAACATGTGAAGGTAAAATGCCAGTGGTTGCCTTGAAATACTTCACTAGGCGGACTTTTAGCTGGTTCGCTTGTTTGGATATCTAAATAAGAAATCAGAAAAAGTGCATTTATATGTTTCTATGGTCCAAAAAATATAGCTCTAAACAAACTCTATATGGCATACTAGGTGATAACTCCACACGCTTCAACAATAATGTCATGTAATGGGACTAACAGCAAAGTATAACATCCACCATAATCTCGGTTCTAAAAACTAGGCAAATTCCTAAAGAGTTGCCGGACTTTGGTGGTTAAAACTGTTTTAAGAACCTAATTTCGTTCAAGAGGATATTTCGTAGAGTTAGCAAAATCCTTTCGATTAGACCGGACAGACATACATCTCCAAACTGACGCTCTATATTGGATTGGAATTAAATGAAACAAAAAGTACGCACTCGTAAAGCAAGTAAACTTATTTTGAGAACACATCTGTAACAAGAATTTCTTAAAACAAAGTACTTCAATCACAACTTTACCCACAAAATGTCTCCTATTTTCTAATATAAATTAAACAACTCATTTTTTTCCCAATGGCTAGAGCCAATTACTTTTTAGTGCAGGCTGTATAACGTGGTGTAGTACAGTCAGTCGATATCTCAGTTAAATTACCAAAAAGCCCTCACCGAAAACATCTGTCCGATTGCTCACACTTTTTTAAATTCACGGTCATTCAACCGTTTGCTAAAACAATCTATTAAGGTTGTGGTAATGTTTTCCGTATTATTATAAATCTTGAAATCATTAAAGCCAAAAGGCATCGAATTACCTAAATATATTATAATGTCTTGTTTAATGCTGTTTATTGACTATAATCATATGCTTTTTTTTAAATTTCATGTAGTTAAATATTAAGTCCTTTTTTCTTCTATCCACTTCTGAAAATTTTAATTATAAAAACACTTTTACAACAATAAAATCCGTTGGTAGTTAAAAGGCTCATTAGAAGTAGGTAACTGTATATACGGTCACAATGAAGAAACCTAGATTTGAATCGAGTGTTGTGAGGTTTGCCTCGAATTTTCTCCTTAGAATTTTCGCCTGTCACTTGAAACCAGCTAACACCAGTTACCACTAGCAAAAACTGATAAGATTACAACATAATAGAACGTAAATACTGCTTTTAGTTATCAAGGCTATATGTTTTTTCTTGCACTTAATTTTGGTTAAAATGCTTTGGTGTATCTAGGCAGCAAGATTCACTTTTAAGCTAGAACGAGTTTTTTTGAAAATTAGATGGAGATGCGAACGTAATCAGTGGAGACTGTAGAGTAGAAGCGCAGTGGATCGCCGGCGGACTCATGTGAATAAAGCTCATCCACAGGTTGTCAATGTCTTTCAATGGCTGATTTCCACAATCACTCGATGGTGACTCGTAAATAAATATACACTTGCCTAATCTTACGCGAAGAACTAGTCATGTCCACTGTTGAACTATTTTTTCTGTTCTTGGGTTGTTACTTGTTACCAACCAGAAGGGTCTTTTGGAAGATCATGAAACACGAAAAACTGAAAAATTATCATGAAACTTGTTGTTCTTGTTGACGCTAAAAGTATTACCTCAACCCCTTGCACAATTGAAATCGAACACAGTTGCGTAAACAATGGTGGTATCAACCGTTATAATTGCCGTTAATCGTGTTTATTCAACCCCTTCATTCGGTTGCTCTACCTCCTACACAGGGTTCCCCTTGTCGCAGCATGTCGCTAGCCACGCAAATCCTTAACTGCCCTTCATTAGCACGAATATTTATCTTTGAGTATCCCCACACATAGGTCTCGATGTTAGCGCATGTATGACTCACACATCCGAACTATAAATGCACACGCGCAAACCCCACACACGACACATCGACACCAACGTGGTTGAGCTCTGAAGTAAACAGTTGTGTCCACATCCTCTCCGGTCTTTTCCTTCATCGCGGGTATCAAGGAAAAGTAATCAAGCCAGTGTCAATTCCTTGGCCCCGGCGTGGTTCAAGACCACATGCTGGGGCCCACAACGTACTAATGAAGTACCAACAAACCATTCCCACTTTCTGCTTTCTGATATTCAGAGACAGAAATGTCAAGAAATATATTACTGGGCACTTATAAAAAGCTTAATCTATTTTGTTAGACCATTTTCGGAGATATCCCTCACTAGCATTATTTTTCATAGAAAATCCTAGCGTAACTTATACAGAAAGTTAGGACTACTTCTGTCTTACAAGTTGACTTGTCTGGTGAACTTTTAAGACAAAAATAGGCCATCCCTCTTTTCAGTTTCATGGCTTAAATATCAGTCCTTGTCTTCCCGATATTATTTTGTCATGGAGGCTCATGTAGCCCCGTTGAACCAGATAAAATTGGCAATTCAACCGTCACTGCCTGACAAAATTACAGGTAAGCCTTTGCCATGTGTTTATTTCACCTTTTATTGACTCTGTATTGTAATCTTATGTGTTCTCGCGGTGTTGCTTTCATCAGCTGTAGCTAGAATACCGTATTTAATCGCGAAGAATCACTTCCTCCTGTTGACGTACGTCCGTGTAACTGGTCCGCAGATTTGTTGTTACTTATTTAAAAATCTCCTGTTCCACGGGCACTTAAATACAACACATTTCTTCTGAAAATTAAAAAGAATGATTTTGCCCACCAGTTCGTGGTGCAGTTACTTTAAATCATATGATAGGTGATTAATTTTTTTCATGATTGTTGAAGAGGAATATAAGATATTGTATTTGCAACATACAGCATTTTACTAAATGTACTTTTAATAAATCAAGATTCCAGCCTCCGTGTCCCGACAGTTTGTTAATTGACGTATTTTTTAATACCAGAATACATACTGTTTTTAAAAAAAACAGTCATCTGATTTTTTTGAAACATGTGGCAAATAAGAACCTACACTTGAGTTAATGATGGAAATCTATAATACACAAAGCTATTCGAGCGCACATTAAAATACCTCTAAAAAACAGTAAAAAGTTTTTACTAATCTTGTGCCAATATTTTTAAGAAAATTTTAATTATGCAGAACTATTAATTTGGCACGGAATATGATGATAACTATTTCAAATAGTTTGGCCGGTTACCTGTCCAATCGTTTTCAAGTGTTGAAATTCCACTAACTTCACAAGCTAACAGTCTAAAGACAACGGTCGCATTTGCCTCTTGGAAACGCGGAGTTATTATAATCTAGGCCTGCCCAAGAGTTCAACCGAAAACGAACTCCGTCAAAATGGCTAACTAATAAGTCGTCTTGCTCTGACAAATAAGGCGAATAATATGTCCTTTATATTCCATAATCCTGTGATTACTGGAATATATTTATTTTGACGTATTCAAACATGCGTCAACAATTATTGACTCAGTTGGATTTCTCATCTAATTGTGGACATTCTAACATGGGATTTAACTCGACCGTAAGTTGTTGTTGTTGTTAGCAGTCAAATTACCCTCCGTTATTTCCATTTTTTGATTGGGCAAACGCTATAGTTTTTCTCTGATGGTGCTGTAGTTTTCTGCGAGTTTAAACCATCAAAGGAAGATGAAATCCACATGGTCCATGCTAACTGAGTTTTGCATTTCTAATTAAACCAATGATTCCTGCACCTTGCAGTTCGCGCTCACGAACTAAAATTATCTACGAACGAAATGCGGTGTGATCACTTCTATAAACAGTTGAGACTTCTGTCTTTGGCCACCTTGCGCTTCTTGGGGTAATTCCTGTTGAATTGTGCCTTAACAATTGTAAAAGAATTCTAGATGCCCTTACAGAAAACCCTGGTTGTAGCACATTTCAAATGTCTTTAGATTCATAGATTTAGCATCGCCAAGGCTGCGGTTGTCAAGATTTGCACAATTTACGTATTTTTCGCAAGGAAACTGCGGTTTATGCACACAATATATCGTATTCATACTCCCTTTGAGTGTGCTAGTTCCTTTACCCACACCCAAGGCGTCCCACGTCATGGAATAAACGGGCGCATGTGAACGGACACTCGGCCTGTGGCTGAGATAGTACAATTTTGAAAGTGGTAATGTCTTATCTTAGCGTGGGGTGGTGCCGACTCCTACGTCTGTGTACTATTGTGCGAGGCTTACAACGTGCCAACGAAAGGACTTTTCAATCGGTATACCGGGAACCGTAACACCAAGTGAAGCTGAAGTCCGGCATTTTCCAACCTAAGACGTCGGCAAAGTATAATCGTTTTCCGTGTTCTCTGAAGCACGGCCACCTCATCCTCGTTTACATGGTTATGCGATGATTTCTCTTTAACTTGACGAAAGAAAGCAATGTTTGCATTGGCTATTGCGTGTTCAGAAGAAAAAAAATTCGCTATCCAACTATTTTTCGCCAATATCTCACTACGAAAATACGCTGAGTTGAACATTCCTTAGGAATGCACGTGTAAACAATGCGTTAAGTAGCCCCTTGATGCGTACCATGCGGTAATTTTACAAACCTATTCAAAATAGCGCAGTTAAACAAAACATTTGCTAATCATGCTCTGCGAACCTGATGGAGTGTGCGGCGTCAAACGTTTATTTGTTACTGTGTCAAGGCCATGACAGCTGCACTCTCAAAGCGATTAGAAGTGCAGAATGCTTTGGTGGTTTCACAATCATCCTAACTGGTGTGGAGGCGGCTGTTAATTAAATCTGCCAAGTCACACAGTTTGCTACACACTCCAATTCCCGTGATGTTTCGTCTTCCAAAATTGTGTTTGCGCAAATAGTTGATGGCTGCGTAACTTGGCAATAACTAATTGATAAATTGTTTCCTTCAAGTTACCCTCGTACGGGCCCGGGCTGACAGCTGTTGGTTCGGCTCGTTCAGGTAACTAAGGTGCCAATTGCAAATCGGACAGCAAAAGTAGTTTTCAACTAGCTACGACCGCCAATAGTTTTGCTCAGCGTTACAAATTGTGTCTGGAACTTGGTCTGCGAAAGATGCAACTCAAACTGTTTTGTGTTTCCCTACTTAACTCAAGGAGGCACGAGTCACCTCCTACAATTTGACGTGTGCGATAGTGGTTAAACGGGCCGAACTGTCTGCAACGAAGACATTTAGTGTCTTTTTTGTAGTTCGACTGTCCCAAAAAAAAGAAGTTTCGTAGAATAGGTATAGGTATTGACTTTCCGACCGAGGCACTTTCCACTTAATTACTGGCATTGGGTATATCAGAAACACGCGTGGTTGTCTCGTTTTTTTTTCAAAAGTGCCAAGTGCCAGAGATTAATCATGTGTTCTTAAACACGGTTTGCCGCATCCACACGCCACAAAACGTCCCTTTTTACAACGCCTCTTAGCTGTAGCAGACGTGGTGAACGAACACGACACTGGGTGACAAGATTTATCACAAAATCGAGTGCCAATTTTTGTTGCCTAGTCATGTTGCTACTCCCATTTGAAAATGAGCAGTGTCGGATGTTGAGGGATGAGTAAGGCGAAAGATAAGCTGTTATCTGGTGCAGCAATAGGAAACTCCTCCACTTCGCAATTTGGTGCACCTTGGAGTCTCGGGCCTGAACTGCAATGCCCCGAATGACTAACCACCTGATTAGGCAATTCCAGTAACCATATCCCGTTTACAAGATCCGAGTGCCGGGCGATCAGATAATGAACATTGTTAGCAGGCGTAAACAAGTCTAGATTTAATCGATAATATCTCGGATGCACTACACGTAACGACAGCGACCAATGTGCGAACGTGAATTCCATCGATTATTTTGAGTGAAGTTCATGTAGCGTCATCCGTTGAGAAATCGATATTAGGCATTTCTACTTAAACTGCGAGTTATCTACGATCTTTTTCCTCTTTCCTAGTCGGATGCTAGATGTGCACTCGGACATTCAAAATTTAATTCTCGACCCATTTACCGCAAAAAGACTGTCTTAATGCCAATTTGCTGCCTCCTGCGCAATCACGTTGGTCACATCCACGTAACGGATTTGTGGCCAGGCGACTACATATTACACCTTTCCGCAGGGGCAGGGAAAGACGAGAGAGAGTCTGAATGATCGTGACACAAGCCCTGCCTTGCAATAACGCCACCATTTCAAAATCGCGCCGTTTTACTTTAGCGCAATGGTACGATCAGGTGAGGATAACTTGTTTAACTGTTTAAAACTGTCGACCGCTGCAACTTCACGATTACAAGCCAGCAATCGCATCGTAGGGGAAAAAGTACACACTTAGGGGAGAGTAATGTCTTGCCCTTACTGCTCCTCGCCTGTCAAAACGCTGGCAGCACGGTAGATTTGGGAAGATTTGTGAAACCTACTTATCTCTCACGAAACCTGGGAATTTGCTATAACAGTTTATTGGATTATCTCAGTTTGGGGCAAGCTGGTTACCTATAACTCCGCTTATCCGAAATAACTTTAGTTACTGCCGCTCAAAACCACCAATACATGCGACTATGCATGGCTCGTCCATAATGTCTAACATAACTTCCAATCAAACACTGCGAAGCTTGCAAACACGTCGTTACGGGACTTGGGAAAGCTACTTTGAAGAGAGGAATTGAGGTGGTCCACGCGACTCTTCTTGTACCCACTCCGGGAACGTCGATATTGGGTTTACTTTGAAGGCTACACCTGGTAAAAATGTCTTTGAAGGCCCAGGATGTTCTCTCAATATAAAATTACAAAAACCATCTCGAAAACCTGGGTCGGATTCATGCGCAGAAAACTGACAGGTCTGTGGCTTGGGTGTTTCGTGGAATCAGCTTCTTGTAACCCACTTTTGCGTATTAGTGACACCTTGGAAAACTGCTCGGCAGGGCAGTTTAAGAGTGCGAAGAAGCTATCTACTAGAGATCTCTGAAAAGGGCAAACCAAAGCCACTCTCAACAGCACTGTTTAATTTGGTTAACTGACAGCCGGTACAAGGCAGTACGCATGTCAAATCCCCACACAATAAAGCAATCAATGAGTAGCGGTTAGACAAGGGGTTAGGTAAGACAACCGCGCCTCGACAATTCGCAAGACGGCGGCCGATGGGGATAAAACAAACTCGCTATTGGAAGTAGGTACTAAGGAGAGAGAGAGAGGGAGGAGGAGGAAGGGAGGACAATCAAAGGCATGTGAGTGGTCAAAGCGAAAACAGCACGGCAAACTCGGTGTTGTTTCATCCACGTATCAACGTTTCTTGTGTTTAAGGCGAAAGAGAGAGAGGGAGGGGGGGTGTAAAGGTAGAAAAGAGGGCGAGGAATAAGACAGAGGGATGCGTGTGGCAGCTTAGCTTGATAACTAAAATAATCACCTATTGTCGAGCCGACAACATCAATATGCATGATTCAAGAGAAAAGAACGCAGGAATGGGATCGTGGGTACACACACGCACACGTGTAGCTAGAGGCTATGGGGTGGAGCATTCGAAAATAGCTTATACAAAGGTTGTGGCATTAAGGCAACTGCTACGGGATAGGCAAAAGGGTATTGAGAAGCAAATTGTGTGTGTGTCTGTGTGATTTTGTGTAGATGGGCTGTACCAATGTCTGTAATATACTCTTAGAGTCATTCTCTGCGAGATTCTGCCCCCACCTCAACCAATCAAGGCAGCTTTGACGGCTAATGGAGGACAGCCTGTTCAGTTCGTTCTCCAGAGGAACGATAACTGTCACCCCTGTCGTCGCCTCTTTCGTGGTTGTACGAGGGGAGCCATGAGGCGTTGGCGGCATCGGGGCTTGCGTCGGCGTAGTCCGTCGACTGGCTCTGCTGTCGCTGCTTGAAGGCGATGGCGGATAGGCTTTTGCGCTGTTCGCTGTCGTAGCGCGCATCAAGACCCATTCGAAAGGCGTTGACAACTTTGAGCTAAATGTCATGGTGGTAGAGAAGAGTAAACACGTTATTAGGCAGACAAAAAAAGGGGCCCAGTTTGTAAACTCGAACAAACGTTGAAAGCGTAACAGCGACACGCACACGCACACACACACACACACAAGAGGTTGGATAAAAGGGCGAGGTGACACAGCCCTGAGGTGCAGGTGAAGTCTAACTACCTCGGCAAACCATTAGCTAATGCAACAGTGCCTATACGCGTTCCGCCATTTTAGTGTGGACTAAAGAGTGCGTGTCCTAACCATGAAAGTACATGTGCCTGCTTCTTCTCCCCACATAAAAGACGAAAGCAACTGGACTATGTTTGAAGCGTTGTGGATAAGGATTTTTGAGCGTTTCATGGAGTGCACTTCTTACAACCAGGCAACACTGAAAAAAGTGTACGACAATTATGAATACGGTCATGCAGGACATGCATTGCGGTGCGCACACGAGTTGACGTGGCAACTGATGTCAAATGAGGGTGGGGGTGTGATATCACTTTTCAGAAGACACTGATTATGCTTTTTGACAACGCCAAATGAGGGTTTACGGAGAACGCGTGTGTGGAGGTGTTGGGGTCGCTGGTAGTCCAGCCTCACGTACGTCGACCCCAAGTGGAAACTTACTTCAGCCATGATCTGAGTCTGCAAGGCAATGACAAGTGGTGAAAAAAGAGTGCAGGTGCAAAGCGTTAACCACTGCGCGCTGAATTAAACGCGGTTTATTTTGTTAGAACTGATAACAAAAAGGGGGTTGATGAGGGATTAGGTAGGCTGATCGCCGTCTACTAATCCAGCTAGCGTCACCGACGAACAAAGACTCGACAGGAAACACACGCACACGCCCCAGGAACGCCTCTCATCTCGCATCTGTCCACACCCATCCGAGGCCAACTGTCGACGACGCTTCCGGCTGTCACGGAAACTGACAACTCACGAGAAAGCTCATGGGAATTTGTCTGCAGCCTGTCGCTGCGCCTTGTGGTTAGGATGAAGTAGCATTAGGTGGTGAGTTTATTGGCCTTCGAAGTAAGCGCCAAAACAACAGCCAATAAAAATTTGACACATTAAAACAACCTAGACAATAGAGCATTTTCAGATCGACCGAAGAGGATTTATGTGGCACTCCATAAAGTGCACCACGTGTGGCGAATTCTGACTGCGCAAATGATACCACCGTTGGCTTTTTTTTAGCACACTCAGCTGTCGCGTTTACCAGACGCATACACTGAGACACCATCTTGACTTGGTTTTTCGCAACCCATATGGGAGTTTTCCAAGTTTGCGGACTCGAAGCGCGACCTTCAAGAGGATAATTAAAGTAAAGATAGCAGGAAAACGGACCGTCAAAACACTGGATGCAAATTAGAACGTGGGTAGCATGCTGTTGGGCGAGAAACCAACACAGTGCAGGCGAGGAATCAGACCCTCGGCCGGTAACTTGTGACTTTTATTGCAGCTCCCCTTGGCCTCACGAAAAACACCGATGCATAAAAAGTAAGTCACGCGCGTGGACATTGAATAACAGGAGAAACTAGTGCAACAAACTGAACGTCAACGGCGAAAACCGCTTCAAAGGGATGAAAATGCGCTAAACAGAATTGTTCATAGCTTTTTAACTGATCAGAAAGGCGGTTTTCGGGTAACTAGGTTACCCTATAAGCATTCAAAATGGAACATTTGTTTGAATGAACTAGTTTGGGAAAATCGTGCCTCATTAACGAACATTAAAAAGCAAACAAATTGGTAATTTTCCTTTCTGGTTAGAAGCTGCAGGTACTTCTGACCTGCACACAGAGTGCTTTATTGAAACATACAGAAATTTACAGAACACGACTCTTCGTGTTTGTGACTCCAGTATCGACGAAGTTCCTATTTCTGTGGATGCATTTTAAATTGTTGGATTGCCTTTCCAATCCTGGCTTATCCCATTGGTCTTCCCATCTAAAATGGCCACTTTTCACATGCTCCGAACCGACAATATTGGGTTTTATCGGGCACAACCGATCAGGTCTATGTTTGGCTTCTGAAATTTGATCGGCTTGCGTTGCAGGTAACCGTTCCCAAAGCTCTCTTCCGTCTACATTAGCTCCTCTGGTTCGTCACCTTCTTGCTAAAATAGCAAACGGGTAAAGGAGAACCGTGTGCTCATCTAGCAGTTAAAAAAGCGACATCCAGATGCCAAACCACTTGGCAACAATCATCTGGCTCTGTTCGATTGGCGAACGCCCGATTACGTCATCACGTGCGCGCAAGTGCGGAGAAATCTTACTGGCCACGGGTGATCTCACAACGTCCTTGGAGCTCAGCAAATATCCACATCTTTGATGGCCTTTTTTATCGATTGCTTAGCAGTAGTTGACCCCTGAACATCCCGGAGTCATTAGGTGTCAAAAGTACAAAACATCATTCAAGGATTTCGCTACGAAACTGAGCATGCACGGGCCGATGGATGCAGGCTGGATCTAGGGAGCCGCACAAGTACCTTCTACGAGGAGGTTCACGAGCAGGCCAATGATGCAGAACGCTCTAGCAAAGCCAATAGAGGGGTCGGCAACTGAAATGATGGGAAGAAACGGCGTTGAAGGGAGATGGGGTAGGAGGAGACGTGGGGAGGGAGTTAGCGAGAGAGAGAGAGAGGGCCGATTCGGCCCTGGAGGAAACAGCGGCAAGCAATCTACGTAAACTGCTACACACAGGTAGACGCAGAGCATGGGCTTACTTCTACGGTGCACACAGACAGCACTTACAGTTTGCATCTTCGCAAGTGTGCAAAAGGTGAAGAAAAGCAACGGTTTGTGTCATTAGGTTAAAGGGTAGAGCGGTTCACACACACACGCACACACACGCGCGCGCACATTGTGCATATCGGACAGGTATACTAGGCACAAAAAGCCTCGTTTGAATTGCGTGTTAAGTGG
Source organism: Mesocestoides corti (assembly GCA_900604375.1). Classification (NCBI taxonomy): domain Eukaryota; kingdom Metazoa; phylum Platyhelminthes; class Cestoda; order Cyclophyllidea; family Mesocestoididae; genus Mesocestoides; species Mesocestoides corti. Next base: position 88,450 of record UXSR01000014.1, read on the forward strand.
GTTATGGCGGCCAAACTGACCCGAGCTTGCTAAAACACGAGTAGAAGATAGAATGGATCAGAGGGTGGACGGACGGAAGGGGGGTTGTGGTGGACTGGGATGGTGCAATGTTTGGTTGCCTTCCCCAATTTGCAATTCGCCACGATGCCTCTTGAGCCGTTCACGGTGAGTAATAAAACGCACGCACGCACACACACGAATCCGGTAAAGCAGTCATGCAGGCTGATTCACACATAATAATAACACCCTCCCTGGAGTTGGCTCAACTAATTATTTAAACACACCGGTTAATCAGGTGTTATCAAGATGGCAGATAAAATCTTCATTGCGTCGAATTGTGGCTGTTTATGGTGGATTTCTGCCCCTAGTTTTTGACAAACTAGTCGAAATCTAAGTTTGCGGTGTTGTTTGATTAACAGACTCGACGAATGAGTAACGGTTTGAACCACTGCAGCATGAGATTGTCTGAATTCAGCTAATGCAGCACCCACCCTAGCATTGAAGACGTGAACACAGTCAAGGAATTCCGCGTGGACGTATGCGATGAGGTGAGAAATGTGGACGATCGTTCCACGAATGGTGTCGTCGGTGGCATTTTGAAAATTTGCCACACCTAGACGAACCGAAGGTGACTAGGTACTCGAAGTACCGGTCGAATACCCGTTAGTTCTGACGTCGAAAAACACCTCACCAGAAAAGCAACTCCCTACAATTGAGATCTCTTATGGCTTGTAGTACCGAAACTAAACGGGATATTTTAAGCAAGTTTGCTGCTGAGACAGCCTTATTCTACGCAGTATCCAGACGAAGTTATTTGAGGCAGCAAAATAGCACCGTGATTTGCTATTTATGTCAAACGTTAGTGGCACAACTCTTGCTGCCTAAATTCACTGGAAATGGTTGCACGTTAGCTTCATTTTCGTTTCAAACTAGAAACCTACGTAGTGGCGAGGTACTTACCTGAGTTTGCAGTCGGTTGAGGCCACGAAGCCAGAGGATCTGGCCTTTGACCGCGGCCTCTTCTTCCTCTGAGGGAGTTCCGGAAGGCTCCGCCTCGATGTCCTCCTCCTCCTCTTCCTCCTCCACAACCTGTTCGACCGGCTTGCGCCGTTTGCACTCAGGGATGATGGAGTCGGGTATGGAGATTACCAACTAGATTAACACCAGAGAAAACCTGCACATAGATGGCTTAAAACTGCCCACAACCAAGAAGCACTAGACATTTACCGACAGCTTGCAACCCTAACGTCGGTGATCCGCATTCTAACCCACTTTCTCTACGTAACGGTGCACTAGCGGTTCTCCGCCGTCATTTTAAACAGCCTGCTTCGTTAGGGAGATTCAATTTTAGTCCGAAGTTAGCCACCTGAAAATGCTTACGCCTCTCTCCCTATAGAGGTAAAACCCTCGCTAATACAAAGCTTAAAACGGGTTAAAAGTTTCCGGTTGACGCACCCGCATATCTTTTTCTGCGACCGGGAACGAGAGACCACATGGAGAAGCAGTTGAATCCAATTGGATCTGCGCTGTGCAGTTCTAAGGGCCTGCTGCAACTTCCCTGCTTTCTAGTTGCATAAATTATTCACCGCGCGTTACGCTTCACAGAGAAGCATCGCGACCAGTAGAAGAATCACCGCCATGCTGTACAAACATATCGCGAAAGCTTGTTTAAATCTGTTGTGAATCGTGTTTATTTACGCCCCTTAATCCCGTCGATCCACCTCCGACACAGGGTTCCCCTTTTCGCAGCATATCGCCAGCCGCGCGGATCCTCAACTCCTTCCTCATTCGCACGAATATTTATCTTGGAGTATCCTCACACCTAGGTCTCGATGTTGGCGCATTTATGACTCACACATCCGGGGTATAAATACACATGCGCAAACCCCACACACGACACCAACGTGGCTGAGCTCTGAAGTAAACGGTTGTATCCACGTCCTCTCCGATCTTTTTCGCCATCGCGGATATCAGGAAAGCGTAATCGGGCCAGGGTTAATTCCGTGGCCCCGGCGTGGTAGAAGACCACATGCTGGGGACCACAACAAATCCTACCCCCCTCCCCCCACTAGCATTACTTGACTTTAAGTCCTTCTTAAATGGACTTCTCAAGTTCACACAGGATATCAAGGTGGCGTGAAACTACCACATGACTGAGGGATGCGTTGACAGTAAACAGGCAACCACGCACCTGTCCCCAAACGAGCTCGCCCACGCCAAAGAAGAGACACCACATCCACTGGTTGAGGTCGAGACCGTGCGTTGAGAAAGCGTAGCCGCCGAACTCGACGATGATAATCTGCAGCACCATCGTGGAGATCCAGATCAGAAGGAATATCCAATTGCGGAAGACACCGCTGAAGACATTTCGCTGGCCGTGGATCTTGCGTGCGTTGAGTTCGTTGAAAAGGGTCATCAGGACGAAGGAGTTGAAGATGGCTGTGAAGTGTTGGGTGGGCTTGGATACGCCGTGAGAGACGAGTTCTCGCGCACTGTCGCACTCCAAAACGTACTCACCTGGAACAAAAAGCAGAAGACATGATGACACGATAGAGGAAGTTGCCTCACCACCGCATTTTGTTTGGATTGGCAGCCCACGATTGAATAAGTTTAATCCTTGTGGTGATATTTCTCGGCAGAGCGGTGAGACGTTTTTGAGGGTACTCCGTAGAATACTAAATGACGCTCGCGACACAGCAGTTGGCTCATTACAGTTTAATTGCATCATTATCTTATCACGTCCACGTCGCGACAGCCTGCAGCTCGTAAATGCACAAAATTCGACCGAAACGGATTGCGCACAACAATACTCTGACAGTAGAACATTCCAGTGACAGGTTTCTATGCGTCTTAACGGAGAAATTGTTACCAAAGGCGCAGGATAACGGCACTTCGAAGCATTGAACTACCAATTTAACAGTCTAACTAGTTGTGTGTTGAGAGAACTGGACATGTGTCTAGTTCCAATCGGACATTAAGGAATCAGGAATGGTGGTGTCAGCTTCAAGGACTGTCACCAGAAATAATCCCTGCGGAATATTCAAGACCAAAGTAAGGTCCGGTAGCCCGAGGTTCTGCTGATGGTGCCGGAGGAACACTGTGTTGAAGTCCTTCAAAAGGAAATCGTTCAAGTGCAACAAGAGAAGCGAGATTTTCGCTCGTGTTCCAGGCCTTCTACCATCAGTGATGGGTCAAACGCACTAAAGATTATTTTTCCAGGAACAAATCGACGTGGTCGAACGCCACGACGTACAGAACTGCCAAACGGCGTTGCACATGTGTGTAACTGCGTTGTTAATGTCAAGATAAGAGGGACTAGGCCGCCATTTGCTTAATGTACGCAAAAAAGGGAACACAGGTACACATCTGAGGCAAACTTATAAGAGTTTAAGTAGGCCTAACGGACAACACATTCGGGGCGTTGTTTGTGTTCGCGGGCGAAGTCCCACATTTGGGTTAGTATTAGCGATGCCACAATGGGCTGTTTGAGGCGGGGAAACCAGGCACACGCAAAGATAGCGTGTGAAAAATGGGTGGGAGCATTTCGGTTCCCAAGGGCGAGGAGGGGAGGGGGAGGAGGGGGAAACAAACGTATCCTACAGCAAGGAAAACAATTAGCTGTTTCTTGTGTGGCCAACCAATGGGCTCTAACCGCCTTCATCCACCACAATCGACTCCAACAACTCTGCATTTAGGCAAGCTATGCGTGTTTCAAGGCCTTGATGATCCGATCGGGACGGGGCAATAATTGGTTGGTTGACGCTCGATCCGCAGACATCGAAGACGATGACTCAATGGCACGGACTTGGCGAAAATCCTCAGTAAATAAGGAGGGAGTCAACAGAAAATTTACCAACTAAACAAACTAAACGAAGTATGGGTAATTGATTGACCCTTTTTGGACAAAAAGTACTAGAATTCCGTTTGCAGTGGACGATGAATTAGCGATAATTGGCATCACGACGTGGATCCAAGACATGCGTGTGTTGGTGCAAACTATTTCATATTTGTCGTTGGGGAAGTATTCGCTCTGGAGTACCACCAATCGACGAACTTGTGGTGCATCTCACAGAGAAGTATCAGGCTTCTGTTGTTTGGTAAAAGATCCCTTCAATGCGTGATAGCGCAAGTTGAAACAAATGATGATCAAGCACCATTTTCACCAGACATACGACCGACAGGGTACTCGTTTTTGAACATAACCTTCAAGACGGTAAACCAGGGGTTCACATGGAAGCCAGCACGAGAGAAAATCATTGGGACATAAAAACACAGAGGTACCACAGCACAATGCCTTCTAGGTGATCGCATATTCCAGTAAAACGCTATTTTTGGTTTGGTATCCAGAATCGATGTCTCATTTTATGAGGGAGTTTGATGAATCCCTCGTTACCATTTGCCGCCTCCGAACCCCAAGGCATGCCGACCTCAGAATGCGACTGCTCCACGTCCTCGGGCAGAACGAAATCCGCACCGAGGACCTCCATGCTGTTCCAACCTGGGGACCGCATTGATCCAGAAGTCTCCAGACTCGAAGTATTGCCTTTTACCTCTCATCAGGCAAGTTCATCAACTCGTACGAACACAAGTCGAAAACCAAGTCCAAGATCGTGAACCATTAAAAAGGAAATTTGGCTGATAGAGCCTCACTACCAGTGGCCACCCACTAACGCTATCAAAAAAAAAGGGAGGAAAGGTTTAGGGAGGTCTGAAGAAACGACGTACCGGCGAACAGGAGTCCCATAATGACAGCCAGTTGGTAGATCGAATGCAGGAGGATGTTCTTGAGCATGCTGCGGCTCACAAGGGGACTGGTTCGGCCGTACGGCTCGCGTTCCAGCAGCTCAGGCGTGGGCAGCTCCGTTGCCAACGCCAGTGATGCCAATGTGTCCATGATCAAATTCACCCACAACATTTGTACCGCCTTCAGAGGACTATCCTAAAGAGGCAGACAAGAAATACGGTGGTTTTTTTACTGAGGAGATACTGGTGTTCGCTGTTGGTTCCAGTGTAACTTAAAGATGAACCCCTTTTTGGCAATTGATTCCATGCTGCAGTGACAATTCAATGGTTAGTGTCGAAAAAGAAGCCTTTATTACCACTGCTACTAGTTTTAACAGACCACCGCTTCGTAAGGCATCCCTACCACAGGAGCCAAAATTCTCTAAAAGACGGCTAATCATGAGTACAGAGTGCAAGAGAGGTCATGAGAGGGTACATTAAGGTCACCCGCCCGAAGGACACAGCTTCACCGTGAGAAATAGTTGCGTTTTTCTTTTAGAAACTATTTCAAAATTCTAGTAAACTCATTGCAGCAGATGTGGCAAGTGTTTCGCCGACAGGTTGCAAAAGCTGATTTCGACGAGGGAACATAGGTGGTAGGCTAAAACCTATGGACTCGCGATTCATCCGACTGCGTCGGATGGTAGGATCACGTAAACTCGTCTAGCTAAAGAATTCCTGGTCTTTAAGGTGAAGTTTGACGAATGCGTCACAACTTACAGACACAACCGACGCGCCAATGAAGGCCACCGTGATGGCGACCACATTGACAGTCAACTGGAACTGAAGGAACTTGGCGATGGAATCGTAGACGTTGCGTCCCCACATCACCGCCTTCACGATGCTGGTGAAGTTGTCGTCCGTGAGGATGATGTCGGAGGCCTCCTTGGCGACGTCTGTGCCTGCAATGCCCATAGCGAAACCGACGTCGGCGCGTTTGAGGGCAGGCGCGTCGTTAGTGCCGTCGCCGGTCACAGCGACAACCTGGCGTTGGGGGCCTTTCCGACTCTTGATGATACCGCTGACGAGGACGTACTTGTCCTGGAAGATATTCAAGACAAGTTATGCTGCGGCAAGCTTACCCGACCCAAGAATAGCATCTTAGCTAGTCCCACCACTACACAGACGTCATCGAGGACCTCCAAGAGACGTGATTGGTAGCACTTTAAAGAATTTCTTGATTAATAGTGGGAGAGTTGAAATGATCTCACGAGACACCTACAACACCAGAATACCTTAAGGCTAGTTGGCTTGGTTTGATCAAATTTTGGAAAACATTAAGGTCGTTTTTGGCCTTTAACGCATTCCACGAGGCTGAACCTACCGCGGTGTACCGCCACTTAACACGCCTGAAGTGCAACTCGAAAGCTACTCTTCAAGTGCTCTCCACAAAGTGCTTTCGCGAAATTCCTATCAGTGCGTTTAATTACACAACTACCTAGTACTCACAAAACACACACTCAGAAGCCACGTTTGCTAGAACGCACTACAGCCTCGAGTCTACCTACATGCTGAGCGGGACGTAGATTAGTAGACGTCTGCCTTAGTTCGGCGCTCGTCTTCTTTGAGAAATGATTACCCTCGACATCACAAATTAAAGCTGAATACTACGACTGAAAGTTGGTGAGCGGAGATCTTCGTAACTAATGTCCGAATTCACCCAGGCATGCAAGTTTGATGTGTGTAGGCTGGATCCACATTTGCACAAACTTTGACAAGACTAGATTAAGCATCGCAGGGCAACGAAGGCTTAAGAAGAAGGTGTTATGCCTTGTTAAAGAAAATGTGAATTAGTACAAAAAAGGCAGGCTTCCTGTGCCTAGGCGCAAAGGCGAAACAACAGGACATCCACCTACGAGCCTATCACTGCCTTCACGACGCGTCAACTCACGCGGATCAAAGATTTCCCCGTGAGTCGTGATTCCGATCCTCGATGTTGGCTTTAATTATTAATTAGTCACGTTCTGTTAACTTTAAAGCAGACAGCGCAACACGTAATTCGCGCATGTACTAGAATTTAAAAGGCCAACTACACTGAAAGTACAAAGCTTGACCAAGGTCAGACCAACTCCGGAGAATGCACAACATTGATTGGATTGCATTTCATGTACTTAAAAAAGACTATTCACACCATTAATTGCGTGGGGTTGTTTTTAGAGTGTGGAATGACTGGTGTTTATGTGGGCACAAGTGTGATTCCTTTTCAAGCCATTGTTTAAATCGATACTGAACACTACTCAAAGTGTGACGCGTGATTGGACAAAATTGATTTTACGTCAGAATCGATTGTGTAGAGATGCTATCAAGATGTAAGATGAGTGCTGTTCATGCAGATACAAATGGGATTTGTGTTCAGGCTATTGTTTAAATCAATACTGAACACAACTCACGGTGTGCCGTGTGATTGGACAACATTGATTTCATGTCACAATCGATTGTGTAGAGATGCTATCAAGGTGTGGGATGAGTTGTGTTCATTTTAGTACAGGTGTGATTTCTGTTAAAGCCGTTGTTTAAATCGATATTGAACACTACTCACAATGTGACGTGTGATTGGACAAAATTGATTCCATGTCACAATCGATTGTGTAGAGACGTTAACAAGGTGTGGGATGAGTTGAGTAAAAGCCTGACTTCTGTTCAAGCCATCGATTTTACTCTTACTAGACACTGCATTGAAATCAAAATCAATATTATCAGTTCACGTTATCGGTCAAACAACTTTGGGGGCAACGGAACCGCACACGCACATTTTGGAAAGGACAAATAATCCACAAGTTGTACCTGTGGACTGGACCGCGCCAATACAGCAAGATTCATCCAGATCTTGTCGAAAAGCTCCTGCTTCACCTGGCCGGTGGTCTTGTCACGGATGCGTCGATTGAACTCCGCGCCCTCAAGCACGAGGAAGTTCTCGCCGGGCCGCAGGATGCCGCATTTGGTGGCGATCGAGCGAGCCGTGTTCACGTTGTCTCCGGTTACCATGCGAACAGTGATGCCGGCGTTCTGGCACTGGCGAATGGCCGGCGGAACCTCCGGCCGCACTGGGTCCTCAATACCCACGATTCCAATGCACGTCAAGTCGCAAATCACACTATCCTCGTTGTCCCAGTTCGGCTCACTCTCACCTAAACACACACACAAGCAACGTGATTGACAAGCGTCGACACAAACCCATGAAGGAGTCAGCGGTTTACGGCCTAGTTCGAATACACGACAAACCCTATTCCAGAGGGAGTTGTGCCGATTCATGTCGCGGTCCCCGCCACACTGGCCACCTTTTCACCGCATCCCTATTCGTGTACCTCCCACACGCTAACCGTTACAGGCCCAATTAAGCTGTGCTGATCGACAACCCCATTTAATCAGGCTTATTTTTACACGCAGTGGCGCAACCAACACAACTTAGTTGAGCTATCAAGTAAACGGTTGTGTGTCTGGGCTCAGACGGTGGCTCTGAACAATCAACTGCTTGGAGTAAATGCAAAAACATGCTTAAAGCACCTTCGGATATCTGAACAGAGAAAAAGCGGAACTGGTTGATTGATAACTTGTCGATAAAGTTGTTTTGCAATTAGCAGTCAACTGAAAAAAAAAAGACTGCAATTTATGGGTAACAGAGTAGCTCCGTAATGGTTGGCCGTCCGCCCCATCGTGATTTCAGGCAAAAACAAAGCCGGATAAGTGAAGTTCTCCATGGTGATGAGTCTGGCCTGGAAGGGATTGCGTGACAACGATCATTTAAGACTACTGCAAACTATTATTAGTAGTAGCTGTGCACACACACACTGAGTAATTTCGCTGCCAAAAGCAACAAACGCACACATACACACACACACAGAGAGAGGGGAGAGACTGGGTTTTTTTCCTCGTAAGCCGGGGAGCACGAGTTATCCTCGTTGATAGTGCGCACAACAACTCACACGAGGCTAGCGTGAGGGTGGGTTCGTGCGAAGCGGAGATGAAGAATGCCCTAGCAAGGCCATCTGTTGGGCAATTGTCTTGCCAGGCAGGAAGCAGCGTGGACAGGGAACGGGTGCAGAAAGGCCAATTGCGGCAGTTTTCCACTCAACCGCGTCCCGCTAACAGCGAAAATTGTTTTGTCTCACACAAAGACCACCACTGGAGTGCAGTTTTAGACGTGGGCGATCAAGCAGCTTGCTCTGAACGATGACAAATGTCGCACTCGCTTGTTTTTGTCTAAATCCACAAACCAACGGGCTACATGCTTCGTCGAGTTTCAAATTTCCAAAGAAAGTCCGCCTTTTTTTGCCAGATTGACTGGTGTTTGTGTCAAGTCTGCGCCAAAATGATTCAATTCAAAAACTAGAGTGTGAATTCACAGGAAAACTAGCCAATCAACAAGCACAAAATGAGATAAATCACAGGCTACTGGTGTGAAGAGGCTTGGGTAGGAGGATTTTCTGCTTTTTAGCGAAAAATGAACCACAATAACAGGCCAAAGAGACCGTGATTGAGCAGGGTCTTAACGCTCCCAGTAATCAGTGCGTGACGAATTCAATTATCCGTGTAAGATTGCTCACCGGGCCGCGAACTAGAGGTCACGATGAAAAAAAGAGAAATTTCAATTGACACACACACACACGAACCACTTAACGTATGCGAAGCACAACAAGTGAGGCTAATCTATTAAAGTTCTGAGTGCCTCTCTGCCCCACATCGACATGATCCGAGCAGCTGCGTAGCGATTCAGTAAGAAGGAATGTAACTTCACTCGTGCTTAAGCGTTTTTGATAACTAAACGCCAGTGTTGCACCAAAATCAGGTGAGGAAAACTGACGTCAAATGAGCTCGCTTGTGAAAAGTGAGGTGACTCATGGGGGAGTTTGCGCATGACAAGAACGGAGGTGTTTGGCCAAGATGTTCGGTGCTAGTCAACAGAATGACTCAGCGACACCCACACGAGTTGGGAAGCCAGGAGACAGTTGAAATCATCAGGGTGGACCACACAATTACCACGGTGCAACAGAGGGGCGACGTTACAAACTTCTCCAGGCTCCCGCAGTGGAACTATTCAACGCTTCGCACAAAAACTACGTCGTAAGAAACCGACCGGACGAGTGAAACAGAACAGACTATGCTCAGAGAGTAATGCACCAAGTGGGAAAACGTGACAACGAAGAAACCTCTTAGTGGTTGGAGTACTGGTCCGGAATTATAGGAAGCAAAATGACCCAAAACGAACCTGCGGGGAAACGCCTGTAAGCCAGTCCAATAGTCCGCAGACCATCTCCAGCCATAGCCTCGATGATATTTTGCGTCACGTTTTCTTGATCAACATCAGAGAACGGAATGGGCTCTCCGGAGGCGTCCAGAATCCACTTAGATCTAATATCGAAAAAAAATTGATGTTAATTTACTGCAAGAACCAGGAACTAACAAGAGAATCCGACGGTGTTGTAGCCGACGCTTGAACAAGCGACCTTCGTGTCTGTTACCCAGATTCCGGGAAACAAAAGAAACACTTCAAACTACGGCAACCAGAACGAACAGCCCAGCAGACGAATTGATTTCACAGGTCTGGCTTAAAGGCGAGGCTTGTTAGTGATATCAGACTTCAGGAAACCACTGTCTCTGTCAGAAACGCCGACGACAAAACGGGTGAGATTGGAGACTAGGCATGCAGCGGCAGAAGACAACTAGCCATTATTTCACGCTTTTTAGTGCAAAAAAAATGCAAGATTGTCTCGCGATGGTTGCAATTGCGACTCACTTGCGAACGACAATTTCGGAGGCGCCCTTGGTGAACATAAGGAAGTCGCCATTCTTCTCCTTAATGACCGTGCTCATTGACTTTCTGACGGAGTTGAAGGTGTACACCTTGTAGAGCAGTTCCTCCGGCCACTCGGACCGCACAGCCTCGTAGTTGCCACCGATGGCGTTCACGAAGCCGAGCAGAGCGCAGTCCGTCTTGTTGCCCACTTGATCTGGCAGTCCACCAGGCTGAGGCGGTGGCTACAAAGCGGGTAGTTTGGAAGTCAGTCAGAGGTAGACAGACAAACGCTTCCTTAAACCGCCACTTATGCAATGGTCAATTGGGCTCCAACGATCATAACACTAATGGATTGAAGTTGCTAGTTATCCAAGTGGTCTAATAAACCTTTTGGATGAAGTCGTCGCAATTACAACCTTGTCACATCTTGAAAAGGCCTTTTTTGGAATTCGGCAATAGCCTGTTCCCCTAGAAGCGAACCGAGATTAGCCAAGCAGATAAACACCAGTGATAATACTTATTCAAAAACTGGTCCGAAGTGAAATAGAGCAGTGGCGGACATTGTAATGGAACTCCCTCAAGGTCAAAAATAAATCGGAAAAAGCGTCGTTTATTGGGTTACAAAGCACTTAGAATATAGTCGCGATGAGCTGCCTCATTGAAACAGTCTCGAATTCCGTTTTTGTGGCAATCTAGATCACCGAAACGCAGTAAATAGCCAATTAGGATACAGAGCAAGGGGAAACCACCGAATCCTCAGTCATAAAACCCATTTTTATTCAGGGAGCTCTCCTATAGAGAACGACGCGAACACGAAGGCACATCCACCTCTGAATAGGTACAGACAATACGAGCAGAGGTGGCTGGCTACAGCTCAAGTGATCGATAATTGAGGTCATAAGTCAGTCTAGAAGTGTCGAGTGCTAGATTTCGTCTAGGTCACAAGAAGGATGATTTGATCATAACCTCGGTGGAGAGGGAGGAGAGAGCCAGGAGTTAGCAATAAAAACAAAGCGGAATCCAGTGTGGGTGACAGCGTTTTCACGGGGGTTTTTGCCAGGGCACTGCCCCGGGCTCGCTTTTCTCAGACCACGAACTGACAAATGGCAGTCCTGCTTCCGTTTAGCCACGCCACTACCCCTCACCGACCGCTTTTTTTAGAGTCTGGTTGCGTTTAAGCAGCCAGTCTCCATAACCGCATATCCAAGCGGTCGGCAATAGGAAGAGCCTTGCAATCAGAAGAGCAATGTGCACACTGTTGCCTAGATCGGCCGAAATACGGACGGCTGGTGACTTGAGGGACGCCAACAAATCGGTGTGTGTGTGTGTGTGTGAATTACCGATGCAGAAATAAATACTGCAGCATCGCGACACGGAACCCTAGCCGAATCGGGCAAAATCAATGCCCATAATTTGCCCTTCCCCCCTCCCCCCATCCTCCCAGTTCGTGTCAGAGGGTAATTAAGGAGACCATAAAATTCGTAACTGCGAGCTCTGAGGCAGCTATGTGCCACTGGTTTAGCTGGCATGCACGCTATAAAAAACGCGCACGACTCACTCTGCGAGTAATTCAGGCTGCAACACTAGCCCGACGACCACCACAGAATTTTCAATTTACGCGTTCAAGACAGACCCCCGACCCTGGCATGGATCTCCTTTAATTAACATAAACCCCGCCACTTTTTAATTGCAATTTACTATGATTTGATTTATTGCAGCAACAGTGGAATGACGCCATGATGGAAAAAAAAGGAACCTTTTTATAGTGCTGGTTGGAAAGGAGTTAGACAATAAATCGCATTTTTGATGAACACTTGCAGCTGGCGGCTTGCGAGCACTCGATCTGACTTCACCTAACCGTCATCCACTGCCCCGTACCTAGGGCGTCGGCGAAGTGGCCCCATTCACACACACACGCACACGCACACAGATCATTACTTACTAGGATCTTCGAGGTGTAGCCGCTGTTGATTGGAATGCCCTGCTTGAGCAAGTTGAGCGTGGGTGCGGGTATCTCGCTGCCGGCTGGAATGGTCTTGTAGTGGTGTCCGCCCAAGTAGCACTGCACGGCGGTCATTCGATTCGTGGTCAGTGTGCCGGTCTTGTCTGAGCAGATGGCCGTTGCGTTGCCCATCGTCTCGCAGGCGTCCAGATGGCGCACCAGGTTATTGTCCTAAAAATAGCAACGCAAAATAACACTGCCAGTCGACTTCGAGCAGCGCCACGCGCTCGCCCGACTTGGGGGCGAAGGCGTGGCCGAGTTTGAGCGATCTTGAAGTCGCTTCACATAGCGACGTGCTGGCTGTCTACGTGGATCGTCGATGCCAGTGGGGCCAAGGAATCACACCGAGACTGCTACGCACTAAAATAGCCCACCCCCGCGCCAGTGAGGCCGAATTCACCAGACCAGAAGTCGATAAAAAGGCGGAATTAACCATTACAACAGAGTAGGTGAGAGAGAGAGGAGCAGTGAATTGCCGAGGGCGTATCTAGCCCACACAGGCTACACTGGTTCCCACGAAACTAATTCCCACCACTTTGCCGAGTGACTTCGGTAAAGTTGGGATAGCGCGAAAGACTTGTGACCGTGTGCTGCAGCGACGACGCGTAGCCAACTCAACCCAAATGTGATTCACACAAGCCCCCGGTCAATGTGTGTCTAAGGCATCCTATCTGAACTGAAGCTGCATCTTTCAAGTGTCTACCAGCCTACTAGCCAGCCCGATTGCTGACGAAGGTCAACTCCTGGTGGTTCAAGTGATGACCTGAGTAGTTTGGGAGGCGTGACGGCGTATTGCGCTTCTTTCTTTGAATTGTGGTTTCAGATTGATAAGTCTGCCAAGTATCAGTGAAAAATTCCACAAACAATGACCCCAACGGAGCAGACTACACACGTCTTTTAAACGCTGACAGCTGTAAGCAGGTCACAGCCTCATTCTAGTACAATCTAATTACGGGCTGGCAACACTTGAATTCTGCCAACAAACCCCTCGTGATTAATCACCAGTGAAGTTGAGGTATGAATCTCGACGCTAATGTTGTTGGTGCTGGTGCTGCTGTCCGCTTTTATTAACGCATTTCCATCAATAACACCGCCATCATCACATTAGCGAAGTGAATTTTCAGAAATTCACTGCCACAGCTGGAATTGGCTGCGGCGAGAGTGAAAGCGTGCGAGGTGTTGTAGACAGGGTTGTCGGTTGCCAAGCTTGAAGAGTGCAGGCAGAGCACCAAGCTGTCGTTGGATCGAGGTGGACACAGCCATTGCTTTGATCGACGCGCATGTGAATCCATCAGCCCATAAGGACTGAAAATTAGGTGACGAAATCAATGTTTCTGAAGCGGTAAATGTGGAAATTCACGACTAGAGGCCCTAGGATGCAATTCTAATCCATTCACTGACAACACTAAAACGAAGAGTGACTGTGACAGCGCCTAAACGGGCCGCTGCGCACGTCGCCGTTTGCCGGCACGACATTTCGGCTCGCCTTACACCGATTCTCGTCCCAAACAGGGCCTCGAAAATTACACACGCTGCGTCTGGTGCCACAGGCCTGTGTGTTGTGCCCTTACCCCCGGGCTGATGCGCACGGTAAATAACAATCCCGAATACCAGAAAGGCCCGAGAAACAGCTGATCGGCGCGAGGCGTTAAATTTGGTAACACGGGGTGTTTTAGCAACCGAAAACACATACACTACAAGGTTGTCAAGTTAAATTACGGTCTGAAATCTCGATCGGTGTATCGTTTCGACGAATATCGATCCATCTGCAATCAATAAAGCCATCAAAGACGTGTAATCATTAAAACCTTTCATTGATATTAACTGATTTCGTATTTCAACAAACAATTTGGGAGGTAACCGTGAGACGAGATATTGAAGGATGAAGAAATCAGGAAGAGGGGGTAGTGGAAGAGGGCAGATAAGTGGAGCAAACACGAGAACCAAAAAAAAAACAAGATTGCCGCGGTGGCGAGCAGACGACAAATCAGGAACGATTCCGGACACTGACTTGACAGGGGTGGTGAAGAGGGAGGTAAAGGGGGGGACTGAAAATGAGCACAGAAGAGGCAGCACCCTCCCTTCCTCAGGCCACAGGGCAGTCCAAATTAAGAAGTGACTGTTAGGTGTGTGGCTTAATTTTTAAAACAAAATTTCGAGCTTAAAATTATACTTAAAATTGGAATATTTTCGCGGTCTGTTGTGGTTTTGAAAGGATCGCAGGTATGGTTTCAGAACACCGAACAAGTCAAAATGCTGCCAAAACACGGGGGAATCAACTTGCAGTGTTCTTGGTGCGGCGGAGGTCGTGTTTTATGGAACGTGTACTTACTGGTACAAACATTTTCGAGGTGTTGATTTCAGCCCTAGTGACCGGCCACACACCGTACATCAGCCTCGGAAGCTTGAAGATGCGAAACTGTAAGCTCTACTGCATGAAGGCTCAACACAAACGCTGCAAGAGCTTGCAGCAGCTCAGTTAGAAGTCATCCAAATAGCTGTTTCCAAGCGTGGACACCAAGTGGGAACAATTCAACAACTTGGAAGTTGGGTTCCACCACGTGTGTTGACCGAACACAAGTACGTAGCTCAACGTATGAACGCATGCCTTCCACTACTGCTGTGTATCTATCTGGTGAGGGAACATGAAGGGTGTACTTTGTTACGAACTCCTGGAAACTGATGGTCGGATGGATGACCGCGCAACGCTACAGCCGACAATTGAACAAATGGAGCAAGGAACTTGACCAGAAGAGGCAATTTACTGGTCAAGGAAGAAGGCAAGTCATACTGGCACTGTTGCATGACAATGCTCGACTACCTCGCGTTGCTTGCAAGGAGCCACGCCAGGGACTAATGTGAGAGGTAGGAGGAAAGCCAGAGAGAGAAGGTGGAGGAGAAGGAGAAGGGGGAGGCAAATGATGGCAGAGGAAAGATGGCCAACTTCAGACGGAATTACAACTTACGTCCATCATCTTTCGGACCGAGTAGGCAAGTGAGAGAGTGACAGCCAGAGGCAGACCCTCGGGCACAGCAACCACGAGGACAGTCACACCGGTGATGATGAAACCGACCAGGCGCTTCAGGTGTTTGCCCGTGTTCCACGGCTCCTTGTCGTACACAAACGTCGTCACGGTGAACTTGATCACCAAGATGATAACCGTGATCACGGCGACAGCAGTACCTGGGGGAGGGGGGGGTGAAAACACCACTCCAAAGTGAGACGCGTGGTAATTCGTTTGATCACGTAAACTAACTCCACACCGACGTCTTTCGACGCCTCCATCCACCTGTCTGCTTTCAATCTAAGTATTTCACAGAGATCGGCGGTGACGCCGTGAATGCACACCTAGTGATTACCGCCTCCGGCTCAATTTCTGGTTAACAGTTGTCCAGTTCTGGAAACATCTAGTGCCTGAAGTTGGAGGTGTTTGGAAATATCCAAAGCCTTAGAAGTCGACTTCAACAGGACACAACGCACGCATAGTGGCCTCACACCTTGCCCTCTAGGTAACAATTGAGTCAGGCGATGTGTGCAAATGTCTTCAAGATCGCGACTGGCCAAATAGGGATCGCCAGTGTGTGTGTGTGTGTGTGTGTGTGAGCACAGAGGTGATTGGCTCTAAGTTTCTTTAAGACGAACAATGCAACCACTTTTCACGGGGTTTTATGGACACGGAAACCAACGCCAGGACACAAATTCGACTTTAGCTCGTGTAAAATGCGTCTCTCAAGTCACATGGCTTAAAAATGGTGTAAGAGTATATGAGTGTTGCCCTGCATTCGAGGGTATGTGTGTGAATCGAGTGATTTGCCTCTTCGCTTGTAAAAGTGGCACTCGCCAGTCTTTGCTATGCCTTCCCTAACTTAGCTGTCAGAAGTCGCAAATCAAGCTAACATTTGGCGCGTCATCATTGGCTGGAAACCGATCAGTGGGAAACTCGAGCAATATCGGCATTTTCCCCAATTATCGCGAGCTTTAAGCATGGTTTGGACAGAAGTACTCGAATAATTGAACAGTTCGTCGGTTCAAATAGCACCTTAGGTAGATTCCCCGACCACTTAACAGCGAATAATCTGATAAAAATCTCATATAGTGAGTACTACACACACAGGGCTAGTTAAAATGGGCCTTCGGTTCGAAGCGTTGGCGCTGCCTGTCTACCACAAACCAAGCAGAACAGTTCTGGCGGAATGCGGTTGCCGTGGTGACCGCAACTTGGCATCCATGAGGCATAGCAGCTTCTCAGGTGAAGACGGAAACAGCTGTCGGCCAAAAAATGCCCTTCGCACAAATCACACGTAAATGTGCACATGTTTAAAAAGTGGCCTTGATTGGTGAAAAGAACAAGTGAGAGGACGTTCCGAAATGCAGGAAGTCCACGCATACCTGCGTAGCCAATTTGGATGGCAAGTTTGGTGAGTTTGGTCTGCAACACAGACTTCTCTTTCCGCGACTTCGACTTCTTTTTCTTCTTCTCTTCACCGCCCTGCTCGGAGTCCGTGGTCTTCAGAGCCACGGCCTCGGGAATCTTCTCCAACTCGCGCTTCTTCTTCGAATCTCGGGCGGGTTCAGCTGAGGACAAGAAAAAGGCAACACATGACAGGCAGCTAAGCGCAGCCGCCTCAAAATTACCAAATGCGAAGCGTGACAGTGACAAACAACTGACCAAAACACAGATTATCGCGTTGGGAAGTGCTTTGAGGGTATGGAAGGAAGAAAGACGTACGTGCTCTCAAAGCAGACTTACGGACAAGCCACGATTTGGGATTCCTGCAAGCACTTCAGGCACACCGTACCTACTGCGGGTAGTTCAGTTACCTTAGGCAGATAAGTCACATTAGCTTACACACCGATTCAACACACAAATCAGTCATCCGGCGATCAGATAGGTAGCTAGCCTGATTACCGCAAAAGCAGCTTCAAATGTGGAAATATTTTGATAGAAATGAGCGATTGGCACAATACCACGATATCATGCGCAAAATTAACCACTTGCAAATTTAGTGAAATTTGAAATTATTACTTTACGCATCGCGTTGTGGTGCGCTTTAGCACCTATGCGAACATTTCGCTACATTCCCGGATTCGCGAGAGCAGGATGGCTTAGTGAAGACACTAACTGGCACACGAGCATGAACCAGATGAACGACGTTGTCAAACAGGCGTGCATTGAATGCATTTTGTGCGGGACAATTATAGGGATCACGATCCAACGTGAAGACTCCGTAACAACGTGGTAGAATCGCTGAGGGCGGATCTAAAGCTAGTGCTGCCACTTGCTACAAACACGAAACTTATAGGCGGCCTTTTACTCAAACTACAAGGGTCGCATTTATCAAGGCATACTTGAAGATGTTCCCGTTTACGAAAGTAACTTGGCAGCTTCCTACTCATGGTCGATTGGACAGGTTTTGGTGTGAGCGTGTGTCGATGGTCAGGTATTAACTAACCACAGTTCAGAACAGCTTCATGTCAAGACGTTTGAAAACGAAGTCACACATCTCCTCACCCTTCTTGTCTTTTTTCTTCCGCTCTGCCTCCTCATCAGTGGCTCCGAGGAGGGAGAAGATGATTCCAGCCTGGGAGTTCACGCCGACGGCTGTGATAACAATGCGACCCGAGCCCTCAACCACGTGGGTACCTGGGAGGGATAAAGGACATTCCAATCATTAAATAAGGTCTAGAATGGCACTTAGAGGTGTTAGGAGGTACACGGCACTCGGGTGTGTGATTCTGGGGGCAGTGGTAGGACAGTCGTCTGCGTCAAACCTGATTTCCCATCTCCACCTCCCTCGAGAACACACATCGAGCGATCGAATCTGAGTTGACCGTTACAGACGGACACACTTCCAAACTCATTGGTACTGTTGTTCGAATACAAATTGGAGAATCGATTTGAACAGGAGGCAGATTCAAGCCCGCTACATCGAGCGCTAGACCAATCGAGAGAGCGTGTAAAACCGCTGTAGGGATGTAAACGTCACCAGTAAACACATGAGGTCAACGCGCACGATGACCTCAGACGGCTGGGGACATCGCATTCGCCAGGGCTCAATCGATATCCCGGCCGTCTCGTGGCAAGTTGTGTGAGCAAATGCTTGTGACCAACACACGCAGGCAGCGCGAGGTGGCCGATTCCCACGGCGCCGGTTTCAACAGGCCCGGCTGACCGGCGCAGACACGTGGCGTCCCACAGGTGCGTGAACGGACCTGTCGAGGCACGACTCTAATTGAAGGGGTGAGTAATACGCCAGCCAGGCTAATTGGCCTAGAAAGTTAGCTCGCTGCCTTTCAAGGGGACAACGGTTAGACTGCAATATAGTGCCAACTCCATTTCCAACGAGCACCAAACATTTTGGTTGGTGTTAGGTTTTGGTGTAACAAAGTGTTTAATGTCTACACAATGCATGATCTAAAGCCAACATAAATCGGATGGGCATTTGCATCGATGCAATAGTAAAGATTGCCTGGCTGTAGCACGGTGGACTTGAATCCTAATAGGTCAACCACCTGTGGACAGACGCAGCCATGGATGGCAAATAGCATGCCCCTAGGAAAGGACATCTCAGCGCTGACGAAGAAACCCACAAACTAGGAAGTACTGTGCGGTAATTAAGGCAAAGGTAGTTTAAATGTGCTTTTTTCTGTGAGTTGGGCGATGATCGGTTATCGAGGATTGACAGAGCATTGATATAACACTCAGCCAAGTTCGTGCGGGTGATGCAACGACCACTGACACGACTTGTAGTAGATGCACTACAGCTGCTCACAAAACAGGTATCGAATACACCGAAGAATGCAATCCGTGGAATTAGCAGTCAGGGTAACCACAACATTCCCATGAAGGAACCACTTTTGTCAGCTTCAAAGTACTAAGCGCACACGGATTTCAGGAATGTCCGTGAGATCTAATTCGCCCCACCAAAGTGTCATCCAATGGGATTGTAGAATTGATTTAAGCGACCGAACGAGTGATACGCCATTCGCCAATGACGCATTAGTACAGGGTGCGAACTGGCGGAATTGAACGCTAAACAAGCATAAATAACACCCGTCACACACACACACACACACACGCTTTAAGGGTTATAACGTGTTAACTAATGGCACCCATGGGACAGTAGCGAACCCGCCATTCTATTGGAGGTGACTGAAATTTGCTATTCCTCTGCTAAGGGTTTCTGAAACCACGTCATTTGACAAAAAGTCGGCAAAATGCAGTGATTTTTAGATATATTACGATGTGATTTCATACAACTGAATAAGAGCAAGCCTCATCTTATTGATGCAGTCTTCCAAATTTGTTTCCCAAAAGCGTTCACGCTAATCTCATGCCCCAAATCATGGGAATCAGGCAAAAAAGCAATGAATCATGATTACCGATTACTGAAACGAACCGGATCTGAATTGCGATCAAATGGTGACACTCCATTCCGATTTACGCACACCACGACTTTTAAAATTGCAGGCCAAACAGTTTTCCAGGGTTGATTCAGCCCCGTAACGAATCTTCTCTCTAGAGGCGGTTACTAGTGGACTTTCATTACAGCCGGTGGCTGAGTTGGTTGGAATTTTCGACCGGCAAAACGATTTTGATTTTCAGATTGAGCAACCAATCGTGACTGCAGTCTCGCGAAATGAATCCACCGCCGAACACACAGCCAATTGGATGAGGTAGGAAGGATAAGGACAACTGCGAAAGAGCAAGAGCTTACCCGAAAAAAGGCAAATATCTTTCGATTCGCCTTTTTTAACCTGATCCGATTCACCCGTCAGGGCACTTTCGTCGACCTTCAGATCATTGCTTTGAATTAGGATACCATCGGCGGGTAAGAGGTCTCCTGAAATAAACAAAATCACGGGCTTAATAATCAGGGTAGTTGCAAGGTCGAAGTCGTCGTGGGAAACCCCGTGTAGTCATGCATTTAAACAACTTTAAAAAAATAGCTGGTGGCGGGTTCAAATGACGCGCCATTATGGCAGCCTAGCCAAAAGCAACCTTTGCCTCGTTGAGATAACAATCTTATGCTTCCACGCTCGCCGAACGGTCATGAAAGCCTTCAGCAGTGACAATCGAGAAGTACGTCAGCTGAAATAATCGACGAGGAATTCGAATAAGATTTAAAGCAGCTAATTTCATCACAAGGTTTAAACAACCTCAGAATGTGGCGCGGTTTTTAAAATTGACGAATGGCGATGACAATTTTTAAAAGCGCGGAAACGAGTCAACAAAAAGGGCAGTTAAAATCCAGTTGTTAAGAAATGACATAGGAAATAAATTAGGATGGATTAGGGGGGGTGGGTGGGAAGGGCAGAGGTCAGCAATAAATTTAAGTCAAATTGTCCTCTAACCTACATCCGGTCGACCGAATTAAATCAGGTGAGGGGGTAATGAACCAAACTTCGAAATGCCCCGGCATAAACGAAGGCTTTTACGCGATTGACAAGCCGAACATCCGTTTCTACCTCTTGTCTTGAACGGATTGTGCATTTCAGGCCGAAAATGCAGCGACAGTGAAGTGTCGTCCGACGTGTGTTGACGAAGGGTTAAAGAGTGGTTTAAGCAGAAGCAGATTTTTGCCCAGATAAGGGGAGGGGGAAGAGGGTGGTTGTGAGGTTGCCCACCGAAAACCCAAGCGCGTCTCCAGCGCTGGTGACATTCAAATCTCAATATTTAAACTTGCAACAAACTGCTGAGCCATTGGCCGACAAAGTGGATTTACTAAACTGGCAAGGTAGTTAATTATCCTCGCAGAAAGAGTGGACAAAAAACGTGAACTGAAAAGTGTGGTGGAAGGGGAGAATGTGTAGAGGGAGGGGTGGGGGGAGTTCGTTTTGAAACACCACTAAAAACACCACACACCTCAGAAAGGCGGACCGCTGGCGAAACGCTCAAGAGTTGGTGGTTTTTTTTTTAACTTCGCGTCGGTTTGACAAACTTTCACTTCTATGCAAAAAAAACTGGGAGTCTTTTGTTAACAGCCAGCACAGGAAAAGAGGTGTGGTTAGGAGTTGGTTGGGACGCACATCGCACGTACAAACACTGTTTCTTCTGAGGTTGACTTTTGGTGGCGAGGTGTTTGGGTGTGACGGTGAAAATGCAGTTTTGGCATGCGGTAGAGAGGGTATCAAGAGATGGCGTTGTCAATTCGGTATACCAATAGGTCGAGTGAATTCCCTTTGATAAACACCTCACCGTGCTTGCTTTTATGCAAATTACTGAGCTGAATAGCGTTGGTAAGCGTTAGATGTGGATAAATTCCACGACTGGATAAGATAAGAGAGCAGGGGAGTTAGTCATGCTAGCGATACCAGCTGCCAAGTAAATTGCTGGTAACTGATTGGACGGGTAAAGTTTGTTTAAATGAACAGAGGAAAAACCACCTACCGTATTTTATTTGACAGACATCGCCAACGAGTATGTCGGCGATCGGAAGCTGCACTAGCTGACCCTGTCGGATGACGGCGAACTTGTGGTCCGACTCGATTTTATTCTGCAAACCTCGGAATTGGCGCTCCTTCGACCAGTCGTTGAAGGCCACAACAAGGACGACGACTATCACGGCGACCAAGATGGCCACTCCTTCGATCCACCCGGCCTCGCCTTCCGTCTCATCGTGACTCGCCAAGTCGACGTCTTTATAAAATTACAGAAAAGTGAAGCAACAGGCGGTTTAGACGGCGCTCACTGTCGCTGCTGGTTAATTCTTAGCCTTTCAAAACAGCTGGACGAATAACACCAATGATCTCTACGTTTGGTTTTGAAATCGGCATGAACGGCGACAGCAAACTGTTGAATGCAACAAACAGCGCACACTTGAGATGCGATTTCTTAACAACTTGCTAAATCATAGGTTACCAGGTGACTTTAAAGTCGAATAAATCCCGTTGTTTTTGCCATTGTAAATATCAAAATAGTTTTTAACTAGAGTAAAAAGGCGTGGCTACCATTAACTCGCCTGTCGCGTGTCAAAAGGAACTAAAAAATTGGCCCAAGCACAATGCAGTTGGAGGTGACGGGACATCAGAAGTGGACTTCTGCATCACACAAATGCGGAAGCCTCCTGTCCCGCGCCACGCAGAAATCCACTTAAATCGCAATTTTTAGACAGTTACACTGTCAGGAAAGTGAAAAACTCAAGCCACAGAATGAAATGACAGCAATCCTGATTGGCTGCCTCCGGAAAGCAGTGCTGTTCTTGCAGTTTACGAAAACGAAATTTGCTCGTCGGTGAGCAGTAGCGAAACAAGTTAGCTGATTGCCCCGGGGTATTGAGGTACGTAGTGTGTGAAAGGAGGCAAAGTCGCTGATCGCTATTTCGCTCAACTCGGAACAACAGATTGGTGAATGGAAGGAGCCAAGGGATGTGTTCCACCAATGCAAATTACGCCAAGCCAGGAAGATGGGTGTCATTTGACGACTTCTGTAAAATGGCAATTCACAGGGGAGATAAAATTACCGCCAAAGTGGTACGGTTCCCACAGTTTAGACATCCACACTGCAACCAACCCAAGCCACTACTAGTGTGTGTGGGCATTTTTGCGTTTCATCGCATTCGCTGATCGTTTGGATTTTGTACCCTTAGATGTAAGGTGAGAGTCGGTAAGCGGACGGCGGTTGATTCGCATGACTGCGGACCAGCATTTGCAAGCAGGATCTTTTACGTCCCGCCTCAAAAGAAGCCGAATCTTCTCTGAGGGCATATGTGCTTTCATGGAACTCTCCTTCCAACGAATCAGAGGCGTAATTCTCCGGACATGGGAAAGTCTGCAGCATTCTCCAAGACGGCCCATCGCGAGTCAGGACTTGGTCGGTGTTCAACACAACTCCCCTAACCACGCCACTTCAGCGGGTTAGTCACCTACGGCTCTTTACTCTTTAATCCGTCTTAGTCCACCAGGTGAAGGTCATCCAAACAAAACGCTCGAGATCTTGTCTGGGAAAGTGGAGGGTCTAGCGTCAGACGATGGATCTGGGTAGCGGTTACCCGAGTGTGTGGTTCTGCTTACTATAAAAAATAACACCTACACAGCACAAACTTGCAATCTACGACTTAAAAAGGACCTGTCCACATTGGTAACTACGATGCCGATGTAAATGGCTGCGAGGCCTTACATTAATCGAGATTACACCAAACACACACCGAAAGAGGACTGATATAACGGGAATTAAGGAAAGCGTGATTGTGACATCAGTTGGGTGGAGACAGCGGCTGGAGAGGCGGAACTAATTTGTCTGATAGGGAAGAGATTTTCTATTGGACAACCTGATGTAGAGTACGAAGAAATGGCAATAACAACATCGCTAGAGGTAAAAGAGAGAACAGAAGCGAGTTGGTGGAGAAATCTGGGTCACCACAGAAGGGCCCATCTGCATAAAAATGCACAAATTATGACTAGCCAAGTGCGGAGTAATGTACTGCTGGACAGAAAGTCAATTGTGATTGCAGTCTTGGGTGAGATTGAATGTGCTGCACACAATGTGGATGCAGGGATCGCGAAGGGCTTAGATACGATCCGAGGGGACGTCGTAGAACTACTTAAAATCACCTGGGAAGATCCAGATTTTCTCGGCCAACATGTGATTGCTCACACGCTTGTTTCGCTTCGCCATAGAAGTTAGCGTTTAACTTGAAAAGAAGGGTCACATGAACTGCAAAATGACCACAAGGGGTGGTGTAAAGAGGTACAGCAATAAAAGAGGGCTTTCAGAGTCCCGCAATTAAAAAAAAGAATTGCTAGAACGACAGACAAATCTCTTTCTCATCCATAAAAAGGCACTCAAAAGGCGTTAACTGTACTTCAGAAGACTGAGTCAGTCGCGCTGGCAAACAATGAGAGCAATTGGTCAGACTTAAAGAAGGTTTACACAAACAGGTGCTTTGGCACGCGGCCATGACCTAAAACCCTAGAATCGCAAGCCAAGTTTTGCGAGATTTCACCCTCTATTTGAGCTAAAAGTTGCCATCTGACAAGGATCGAGATCGTGATCGCGCATCTTTGAATGGCTCTAGACAGGTTAACTACACAATGAAGCACCAACGGAAGTAGCAAAACGAGTGCTACCAATTCTTACCAGCAGGCTAACAACTGAAGTGGCGACAATTCACCATATTGTGCAACTTTGCGCCAGGCAGACTCACATTAGATGAGACTTATGCAAAAAAGCGCAACTCAAAACCCCACAGTGAGAGCTCAGGCGTGTTAATGCAATCGCCTAATCACATCCAATTGGCGCGGCATCGCAGCCTTTGCGATGTGAATAAAGTATGCAAGCAAGATTTTTAAGTGACGCGTGCCCAGTGGGCGAACGGCACACAGCCGCGGACAGGACAGAGGAATTTTTGACGGCAACTTGCTGTGACCACTCTAGCGAACTAGAAGTAAGTGGAATTGGACGAATGCACCAACTTCCCACACAGACACGTAAAAGTGACGCTGGCGCCATTTTGGGCATAAAACGCTCCTCGGATTTTTCTGCACCTCAAAAGCAAAAAAACACCACGTGTCGGGTAGTGCAGCAAAAGAGAGCTCGTCAAGTGTCACCGGAGGCCGGACGCAGACGGGAACGCGAGTCGCTGGCGCCTGATTGCGACTAGATCAGCCTGATTTGAAGCAGCGAGTAGTGGAAGTGTCAAAGCAGTGCCGAAGACTTTCGGCCCGTCACGCAATTTCCACGACCCCAGGAAGGAGACAGGTAAGGGGGCTGAGTCACATTGACGTGGATAACGAACCCCGGAGAAGGTCACCGAAGAGTCTAGGGGGTTGTTAGGAGATTCCGTGAGGGACTAGCGTATCACGACGGTACTGGACCGGACCAACACTGGGTTAGCGAAAAGCAGAACACTAAACAATGGTGGAGTTATTACTGCTACAAAAGAAAGGACGAAGCTTGTTGCTGCGTTGCCATGACGACAAGGCTTTGTATACACTCGGTAGATGGGGTGGGGCGGGGCGGGGCAAAGGACGTGGGAGTGCGGGGATGACAGAGGGTGGGGTTGTAGGACGGGCCTACCTCGTGGGGGAGGTGCATGCGCGAGCAAATCGCCGAGGTGATCATTAACCACCACCACCACACACACTCCCGGGGGCATTAGTAGAGAGACCGCAAATCAAAGCAGTAAATGTCCTAAGGCACTGACTGCGCAAATGAAGTACGTAGAGAAGGAACACTCTGAGACGCGGATAAGAGGTCCATTGCACCGGACACAGAAAGAACAAGTATCAGGTAAGAGGGGTGCGTAATTTCAAGAATTCCTTTCCGGCTTTAACGGCAGGGGAAGATATCACGCTGGTAGGAGATAGGCTATTAAGCACATAAATTAGGCCTGTACTGGATGGGAATCCGTAGTGTACCAAAGCTACCTAATCTTGACTAAAAATATAGTCCGTTATTTGGTCAGACATCTGGAAAAAAGGGCGGACAGTAGGTCAACGTTGGCATAGAAACGGGGCATTAATAATTAGTCAGAGAGCGAAAGTGGCCCAAGACAGGCTTGGATGTTTAAAATGGCAGGCCAGTGAGACCGGAAGTCGGCCTAATTCAGAGCCGAGCGACTAAAATATCGTTTGCTCCTGCAGACAAATGATGACCAAACACCACAAAGGCGTTGTTAAACACAGAGGCAAAGGCAAACCCAAGATAACTCCCTTCTGCTAGGGTCAAATTAGAGAGAACCAGTCTGGTTTTATCAACTTCAAACAATGAGGCTAACATTAGACACGTTTTGGTTTGGTGTAAAACCCTGGACCAACCAGAAAGCACGAGGTGACCTTAACCGATGTGGGCACATCTCGGTGATGCCGGACTAAAACGTGGTCTGCCGATAAAAAATGCACCGATCAAGGCGACAGCCACACACGAGACCTCACAGCGGGCACCCGCATAATTCAGCGATTACGTCAGCCTGGGACTTGGTGGGTTATAACACGCAATGACTCATCGACGAGCGCTAGTCTTTTGAAAAGAACTCGTGTCAGCTGAGTGTTTAGAGAATTGCCTACCATCCTGCAGGTTAGTGGTTGTTAACTTTGACTGGTATCGAGGCGCCTGTTGGTAAACTTAGTGTAAGATGAGTTAGTACAAGTGAACGTGATCACGAGAGCAGTACTTCAAAGTAAAGAAGGAAAATGGATCAGTTGAAGGAGGTTCATCGAAAGACCACAAGCAGAGAGGCCCATCAACCGTACGACTACGGGCTGTGAAGAACGACCAGGCGTTAACCTGCAACGATGGCTGTTCAAAAGATCGAATTGAATGCTTCAAAAGTCGGAGGAAGCTGGAAACAAGCAAGCCGTTGCAAGTTTGATGGCACGAGAGATAAAGGTCAACAGCGAAGACTTCACATTTCGGAGGGGGCAGAAAACTAGGACAACTTTTCCGAAAATCTTATTTGAAAAGTGCAGTCATCCTACGCACACCCAAAAATCATCCGCCATAGAAAGGGGCAGCGAAAAACAAGACAGTTTTAAAATCGCTTTCGCCGAGTTTAACCATTTAGCATGGCTGGGGAGGGGGAGAGAGATTTGGAAACGGTTATTGATGTACGTGACCTTAGAGCAAGGTCAACAACAGGCTTGACCAATCAACTGGGAATAAGGGGGGCGCGGTCGACGCAGGCAACGTGAACAAATGCCGTTTCGTGTCCCTATCAAAAAGTAAATCAAACGCAAAAAGCACAATACAGGCACAAAATTAGTAACAGAGCAATTAACCAGAATCACCGTGGAATTCACTGCTAAATGGGGAATAAAAGTGTCCACACGTTGCACCCAAGTAGAGTAAAGTGGGAAATTTAACTGTCGGCCTAAAGCCACGTGGTTTTGCGACTCAATTTAAGATTATTCCGTTCTGCAACGGCATCGTTTGAAGATGGACGCACAGCTAGAATAACAAACCAACTACAGAAGGCGTACTCAAGTCGAGGGTAAAGAGGCAACAGCAGTGGACAATGACTCGCTACACACACAAAAAACAACCACGCTAATTTTAACATGCAAACTAATTCCGGCATGCGCTTTTAGCTAGTCCAACTGACCCCCAGTTTGGCCGATGTACTTTTTCTGGCCGCGTTCCGCGGGACTTTCTCGATCTAAGAGGAAATAAAAATGCCAAGATTTTTTGGAACAGGGAAGAGCCTGGAATTAGCGTGGGGAGAAAATCGATACGGAGATGATCAGCACTCCCAAAGGCTGTCCTCAATGCATCCTGGCTACCTGCAATTCAACGTATTTGATGCAAAATTTACGAATTTATCGACTAAATGCTGGGGATTAACCTGACGCAGCTTTGTTGGTCAGTTAATCGTAAAGTGTAGGAATTTGAGTCCCAATTGGTCGTTGCTTCGTCCACACGCATTCTGCACCAAATGTTACCTATTTACCACTAGTGTGGGTTGGATGGTTAATCGCATATGGACAAGGCAGCGCTCATCAGCCCTATGAAGAATTAATTACACAATGAGAGCCACAGCGCAGGACAGGAAAACAAAAAAAACAACAACTATCGTCAAGGCTCAGGGCATCAGTGGAGTTTCGGTGTGGGTAGCTGCGTGGGGAGTGAGAGCAACCCCCCATAGGAGGTATTTCGACGTGAATTAGTCTACATTGCGTGTCGTGGAGGCGATTCCTTCTCACTCAAAGCGATGCTACCACGTTCCAAAGCATGACAAGAGCAAGTTATCCTGGGTTCGATGGTGCCTTAGCGCTGACAGGCTCAATTCGCACGTGAACAGATACAACCAAGGAATACTACAAACAAGCAGTAGCAGCAGTGGCAGTAAAACCACCCAATACAACTTTTTTTGAAAGAATTATCAAGCAAAAACTTGCTCATTTTCCACAGGCTAAGTAGGGCTAATCCTATTGGTGGTCATCAGATGGAGTGATTACTCCCATTCGTCACTCGATCATCACGCTTACCTGTTTCGGAGGATCATGTTTAACCTTACACAGAACTCGTGGAAGTCTGTCTCGTTCATTTTGCTCAAAACCACCTTGTTTGGGCACACAGAAATTCCTTTAATCGATATCGGTCTATGATTCTTTTCTGACAACGGCTTCATTACTGCAGGCAAACGACCCATCCCATCGATGCGGCCGAGTTTTTAATTGCAGCGATTGAATCCCCAAAAAGAACCTACTGCAGTCGAGATTAGAAGAACCCACCTTTGCAGTGGACGAAGTAAAGCGCTTCAGTCAAGCTACAACTGTATAGGCCATATCACCATGACAACGTGTGGTCTAGCTTTATCGCCAGGGTAGAGTCACGACACCTTCCGGTAGAGTGTCTTCTTTTGTTTGGCCACTTGGTGTCAGTAACCTGAAGTAGACTGCACTCCCTTCCAAGCCACAATATTGGCCAAGTCGTAGTCTGCCTCCGGCATCGTCTTTGCTAGATCAATTAATATTTCCGCATAGACTCAGCTCCTGAGCATCAATTAAGGGCCGTTTGAGGAAAAACACGTTTCATCAGGCTCACGCGACACGTCACAAGCACAAATCCTGAGCCACCAGACTAGTACCCAGGTGCACCAATGGTCCACACATTCTATAAACGCCCCCGTAACCACCAATGAGTGTTTATTGAATTGGCAATCGCTATTAATCGCAGCTTCGACAGTGAGAGGTCATCTAGGACGAGGTGCTACTATGGCCTACAACCCCAGAACCATCTTCTATGCGCGGAATCTGCAGTAGCCGGTAGTGAAAAATTACCCAATAAGGGTTGATACCAGAGGCATAATTTTAATTCGTTTGCATGAAAACCTGAATGAAACGCCACTGGGTAAAAACAAGGCCACGAAGCGACGCGTAGCCTAACCGCCACGGCTCAAGCACATCAAAGAGGCGAGATTTTCAAATGCTGCTGGCATTACAAACGCACTTGGCAGACGAGGCGACAGCTGCAGTCACTGTTTGGTGGATTAAATGGTGGGTAAATAGGGTTTACGCATCTCCTCCGTTCACCGCGACTGGGTGTCCGCACAGAGGTACCCTGTGATCCCTTAACTCAGACACACCTAACCGCAACCCAGTCGACAGAATCATCGCACAAGCAGGACCCGGCGGAAATTCGAACAACTCGTGCTAAAATTACTTGGCATCCACCCATTTGCTGGGCCGGTATATTCTGCCGACAAAACACCCACTGGTCGAATAGCCTTAGAATGCATTTCGGCAAGATGTTATCTCGCGTGGTGCACGCGAGGTTTAGCTTAACAGATAAGCATAAAATATGCTTGGAAATGACGAGTGTGGTGATTGAGAAATGCGAAAAAGGAAACAACAAAACAGAACACCAGAGCTTTCGCAGACCGTGAGCTCGGCCTGTCACATCCAGGTCGTTGAATTCCCCACGTGCGCCTCTTGACATTCAACAAGGAATGCAAGGCGTTGAGAGCATTTGAGAAACACACACACACACAGAAAAGCAAGAGAACAAAGCGAGGCGTGATCTTGAACACGACAAGTGGATCACCCAGATGGCACAGAACACGAGAGGAGTTCCGTGGTGGGTGTTGACAACGTCATTTTGTTTATTCCGGTCGCTCCACCTCCTACACAGGGTCCCCTTTTCGCAGCATGTCGCCAGCCGCGCGATTCCCCAACTCCCCCTTCATTAGCCCGAATATTTATCTTGGAGTGTCCCCACGCATAGGTCTCGATGTTAGCGCATGTATGACTCACACATCCGAGGTATAAATACACACGCGCAAACACCGCACACGACACAACGACACCAGTTTTGGTTGACCTCTGAAGTAAACGCTTGTGTCCACGTCCTCTCCGGCCTATTTCCTTCATCTCGGGCATCAGGCAAACGTAATCCGGCCAGGGTTAATTCCGTGGCCCCGGCGTGGTTCAAGACCACATGCTGGGGCCCACAACAAAAAAAATGTCACAACAAAAAAATATTAAAAGCTAGATGAGTGGCTCAGTATGAATGCCGTCTATTTATAGTAACTGAAAGTTCTAAAAGCCGTGGGTTGACGACACCTATGGGAAAAACAGAAATGGCAACTAAGCCAGGTGACCGATCACTTCGAGCGATGTCCGACCGTGGTAAGCTGACGAGGCCAGATCCTTGCCAAAACAGTTCACATGGACAACGTCGTCTCTTGAAGTCATCGTTATCCCACTAATACACATTTGTGTGCCAAAGTGTGATAATGTTCGTGTCAGACGCTTGGGAGAACATCCAAGGGAGTAGATCAAATGGGCGGCACGCTAAGCTTCTGTTGCATGGTCACTCTACTCGCGTGGGATTAACGACGAGAGTCAGTGCGATTGGGCGGCAATTAGCGGTGATGATGACGCAACTCTGATCGCAGTTGGAAAGACTAGCGCGGTTTGCTGCATCGGCCGAATTTGAGCTCGAAACGGCCGGAATGCCACCACGGGATGCCGAGGAAGACAAAACGGGGAAAAAGGTGGAAGAAAGACACAAGGCGCGCTTACATTTCGTGTAGAGTGAGAGACCGAGGGAGACGAAGGCGGCTGCGATGAGAATTATGAGGGTGACATCTTGCATGGCCTCCCAAACCAGAGTGCAGAAACGCTTCGGCGGCTTCGGGGGGATCACGTTAGTTCCGAAGGTCTCCCGCCGCTCCTGGAAGTCAGAGCCGGACAAACCTGGGTGAAGAGAAAGCAAACAAATGACGTCTTGTGAATCGTGTTTATTCACACCCCCTTAATCCGGTCGCTCCACCTCCCACACAGGGTCCCCCTTTTAGCAGCATGTCGCCAGCCGCGCGGAGCCTCAACTCCGCCCTCATTCACACTATTTATTTAGGATTATTCTAACACACAGCTCTCGATGTTAGCGCACGTATGACTCACGCATCTGAGGTATAAATACACACGCGCAAACCCCTTCACACACGACACCAACGTAGCTGAGCTCTAAGGTAAACGGTTGTGTCCACGTCCTCTCCGATCTTTTTCTTCATCGTGGGTACCAGGCAAGCGTAATCAGGCCAGAGTTAATTCCGTGGCCCGGGGGTGGTTAAAGACCACATGCTGGGGCCCACAACAGACGCAGTTACTCTCTGCACGAAGAAGTGGACCAGAACCCACGGACCCAAGAATGCAACCGATTACCACCCGTGTGCCAACATCCCGTCGAATGCGCAAAATGTTGAGGGCTTGGCTTGGTGACGAATGACACAAGCGCGAACCAGCAGCGGAGGCGTGACTGTGACATTTATCGTTCCAAAATAGGTTGGTGATTTCCAGACACGAACTACGCACACCCTCAGTTCCCTGTCTCTGCTAAAGACGGGAGTTTGGCGAAAACGCACAGTTTTATTTTGGCAGAAAAAACACCCGCTCCTGGCTTGCAGGCCTGATGACATTCAAACAAATTTGTTTCCTTTGGAATTTTTTCATGACACGAGTAAATAACCCAGCCATGTCATCGAATTGCGTGCCAGGACCAACTCTTGCATGAACACATCACGCCGATTCAGCTATTATCTTGGCATGGATGGATGAGAATTTGGGAGAGCAGTGTGTCAGTCTACCGTACAACCCCTTTGGGAGGAACATAACACAGGATCACGAGGCCTGATGATGGCATAAACTAATCCAATCAAACACGACACACCAGGTAGCCGTGGTTACGTGGGTAATGACACGGAGGGGGGGGGGTTAAGGTTTAAGACGCTGCTTAGAGGGCGATTATTTACGCGCGGATGCAGTCGCGCACTGAAATGTGACTCATGGCAGGGGTGCATACCTGAACAGAGTGTTTAATCTTACACCCCCCGTCCCTCCGCCATGTCATCTTCAACGTCTACCGGCCGCACACACACACACACACACACACACTGTGGCACTTCAAAGCACGCATCTATCAGTCGGCGTGCAAGCGATTCCAGCACCCAATTCTGTCACGGAAAGCCATCACAATTAGTTTTAATCTGTTGTGGTTAGACAGTGGTCACGCAGTCGCCTGTCCAGCTTTGCCCTATAACTGCTTAAAGCCAAACGAAGTAACGCAGAATTAACCATATGCAGCTAGCCTAACCCAGTACTTAATGATTTGCATAAGCTGGCACATGATATGTTGCGCGTAGACGAGAAAGAGGCAGGCATTTGAGCACGGAACTGAGTGAGGTTACGACATACCAGGCACTTTCTAGAACGAATCGGCAGTAAATGCCAGCCTAGGGGGTGGAGGGAGGGGCGAAATTGTCGTTTGCGCGAAAAACGCAGATAACAGTTAGTTTCTGAGGTGGTAAGACTGAAATTAGCATTACGAAAAAGAGGGCAGACTGTTTTTTTCGCTTGCACAGCCTTATAATTAAATCCGCGCGATTCTATGCAGGGCAATTCTGGTGTTGCAGTCGTTACGCCTGCAAGGCCGCTGTCACGGTTGCAGGACATGGCACACGAAAGAGGGCTATTGCCGATGCGATTGGTGACTTTGTTGCACAGCCAATCACAGCCATGTGTCTCCCTGGTGCTCGCTTAAAGCAACGATTACCTGCTTCTGAGCTCAACTTCACTACACCACATAGACACACACACACTTCGAGGGGGTAAGCACGTAATCTGATTGGCGAGTTGTCTGGTTCGTAATCAGCAGGTGGATTTGTAGCTTTTTTTTCTCAAACGAATCGAGTTTTCGCGCGAAGTCTAATCTCCCCGTAACCTAATTACTGATGAGGAACATTGCAACACAACAAGTTATCCTCAAATATCCCGCTGTGTTGATGCAATAAAATCCATTTAAACAAACCGAGCCCGCGAATTCAATTTGGCAGTGGGCCGAACTAAAAGCCGTGACACCATTGGTCGAACCAACACCTGTCGCACCAAGGTCACGAGAGTAGCGCAAATGAGAAAGCAGGGGAAGAGACCCACTGCTCACCGTCGTGGGTGGATGTTTTGAGCTTCTTGCATAGTTCCTGTATGCCGCCATAGCGTTCCTTAAGGAACTTCACGCCGGAGGCACCACGCATCTCCATGAGCCGTTGGAGCTCTGTTATGGTGATCTCGAACGACGAGGCATGCGGGACCGACATGCGCACACTCTCGCTGGACTTGCGCTTCATTATTGGTGAAAATTGCGGTGCTGGTGGTGGTGACGGTTGTATTGCCGGATCAATTTACTGGACCTGATTCTACAAGTTAAAAAGAAGTGTGACGTCCTCTAACTTGACCCTGGGTTTGCATTTTGGCTACACCCAGGTCCTAGAATGGGCGTCAAATGGGTACCAATCCGTAGTTGGATTGGCCAGAGCTGTCCAGGCATCTAAGACGCTAATCTAACAGAACCAGTATCAGGTAGGAGTCGAATAAGTTAAGGAACAGCTGATTAGGGCATACAAATAACGACCACAGAAGTAGTCGTCAAATCGGAATTCGGGCTAATCACGTCAGACACGACATTACTTACGGCACGCTCGCGAGAGTGGCAGGGAACAGGCGTGGTCAATATTCTGGCGTTACTAATCCCGGCATACATTTGGGCCACAGAAGGAGGTGTGCGTGGGGACAAACGTGTGCAGTACCACCAACAACCGAATCTGACAAGGTTAGGTGTGACAAACGATGGATGCGACTTGCTAACTAATGCCACAGCAAGTTCCGGAAGTAAAAAAAAAGAATCAGACTTACCTAAGCAGCACTGTAAATTACTGTGCACATTAGTTATCGTGTTAAACGGGCACCTACATAGCTGCGCTAAGAAGGCAACGAGAAAGGACGCTGATTGGTTAGACAGCGGATTCGAAAACATGGTGGTGTTATGCAGGCAAAACATCACCCTACAACTTCCGAATTCAGCTTAATCTAGTTTATATGAGTCAGTCACGAACGCTCGTAAGAGTGGTATTTACGGAACCTCAACACACAGATTTCACCATCTTTTGCAAAGGTGGAAGTGACTAGTAAATTTCGGTGCCAACTTTGGGTAAACAATGCAAGGTCGAGGCCGAGTCCTTCAATTGGCGCCAGAACTCCTGCCACACCCCGCCTATTGCATAATCGGACATGGGCAGATTTTTACGACCCAGACGTCTAGAAATAGCAGGGTGTGAGAGCGTAGGCGCATTGGGCTGGGGTTGTCACTCACAAATTGTCCACAAAATGACTCCCGAAATCGCTCTGGCCTCATGTCCCGTGTCGCCAAATTTGGACGGACAGTTTCGACCTGGGAGGCTCAAATAGGCGGATTGGTCGATCAAGTTGCCAATCAAAAAACACAAACTTCGCGCCAACTTGATCCACAACCAATTGGGATTGTAAGCAAGGTCTCAGTCACCAAAGCCGGGAAAACAGCAGTTTAGAGTGATGGATTTCATACTAGTCATTGTTCTCGGATGAATGGACTCTGCATCACGGAAATTTTGACAAAGGCAACACTCTGGCGTCGGTGAGAAGTGAACAAATAAAAATCCACCCACAGTCACACTACCAAATCAAACAAACGTTAATGTTGCACCTGCAGACGTTGTTACACATTGCAATGTAGCTGCATTTGTTACCAGGAAGCGAAATTTGTGAATCTGTTGCTTCAAATTTATTAAAAGGAAAAAGAGAGGTACGAAAAATGGGTCACGTTTGTGCGAAAGTTTGGTTAAGCAGTAAATTGCCATTGGAAAATCCATGTTTTGAGACTAATTTGGTGGCTGTGACTCGAAATCGTGGCAAATTTCGTAGACTTCGTGTGCAGAGGGTAAAGGAATGACGCTTGTAGTGATGGTGGTAGAGACATAAGTTGTTTCATTGGTAGTTTTGGCAAAGAACTTTAGGGAAATTAGATTGCGGCACTTGGGAAATGACTGGCAGAGAAGGATGAAGAGCCACAAGACACGCGTCTCCACATTGGGGTTTGTCTACACCGGCTGTGGAGTTGAACACACACACACATCTGCACCAGACCACGTTGAATTTGGACATGAAGCGAAAGTGCATAACACAAAAAGTGAGGCAGAAGTGGGAAGACTGGCTTTGCCGTGTTCCCGTGCATGGCGCTTACTGGAACGCAAAAAGCAAGGCAGAAGCACGCGGTCCGTGGCCTGTGGCATTTAAAACGGAACATCACAGGGAAAATTGATCGACTAATAAACGGTTTGGCAGTGGGGATTCTCGCTAGGTATTATTCCGACTTCCATGAAGGCAATAATGAAGACAAGTTACAAAAAAGGTAAAAAAAGAACGGGTGAGATCATGTGGATAGATGGCAATAGCTAAAAGTTATGTGGCTCAAATCATCTTATTTCAAAAGATGGTATAAATTAACCCAGGGAGTTTTAGCCAACCAATAGTAACTTCGGCAGAGTTTATTGTAAACCCAAAATTAATAAGAAACAACCGAATTCACTGCAATACTTCAAATTGTGATAAATGCTTGGAAAGAAGATGCTACGCTACAAATATACTAAAGTGCGGGTAGTTTACTTGCAATAAAACAGACAAACACTGTACGCAGATCCTAAGTTCCGACCACGCCACCATCACTGTGATATAAGCTGCTCAGGCAAACCAAACACATGTGAAGATTTCGCAAAGAGAAACCCAACAAAAGAGAGAAGCTTGCATAATGAAAAAATACGCAAAACCGCACTTAGGAGCACACGCAAAAAAGAAGAGAGAGAGAGAGCATGGGAGAAAATTGTCAAGGCATTTAGTGTTTCACTTAAAAATGATTACCTAAATAGGGAACCAGTACTGTAGAGGTTACATAGACCACTGTGTTCAAATGGACAATTTAGTGAAATATGAAGCGCAAAGACCAATTATGGAAGGTATGGCAAAGAAGCGGCGATGTTTATCATCAAAGAAAAAGACTCAGTCGTAAAAGGGCGCAAATAAATCGACTTGGTGGAAGTCGTGCACATTATCATTAAGAAACTCGATTTGTGTCATCAAGGCGAAAAATACGACATTTTACGTTCAACTTCACCTGAACAGAAACAAGGAGCGACAACTAAGTCAAATATGCCATGAACACTATGGTGTTGGAATATAATCGGCGTTTGCAGAAAATAAGTTTAGTTGATGTTAAAAGTGGTGGGACAGGCAGAGCATCATGGGAATATCTGATTGGCGGCTTGCATCCAAAATTTTATTTTTCAAAATTAATAATTGGAGCACAAAAAATGGACACAAAGGGGCCTTACAGTGGTGAGTAAAGAGTACACGAGAAAGTGAACAAAATCTGAAAAATGTCCATACATTTTGATAAAGAGTCTACGACTAACAGTTGTATTGGAAAAAAAGATACATTAGACACAAAAGTCAGGACTTAGGCGTTAGCAGCGGAAAGCCTTGATACGAGTAAAAAAATTTATTTCTACTAGCACTATAAAGGTCTAAAAAGACCACGCAACTGACAACATAACTCAAAAGGTGATATACGCAATTAATGAGGCGAAATTCACGATAATCAATGGTAAACTTAGATAAAATCATGGGTTTCTTATTTCGTTACCACCACGTACAGGTTTTCCGTGAAATAAGTACGCTATCCCACAAAAACACTAAGATTCAGTGAAGTGATGATGTAGTGAAAGCCTACAGTGTAATAATCTGCACAGAGGAAAGTTGAAAGTAGAATAACGGATAAGTATGAATCAACAGTGGAATCAACTAAAAATGTTTTAAACGACATTACGAAACCAGTTAGTTTAAGGAGAAATATTTGTTCAGAAAGTCATATATCTTAAAGTAAAAAATAATGCTAGCGACGAAAGCAGTTTGATAAATGCCAAATGCAAACTCCGCATAAGATAAGCGATTATTTTACTAGAACAGATACAAATTTTTTTATACTTCCGAATGATGTCTGTTCAAAAGGACCAGCACATTAAAGAATTAGAAAGTATAAGTTATGTTGACATGATTCTCGACACAATTAATAGCAATGCCAGCGCATGGATAAAATAATAAAATCAACAAAAAGTCCGCATGCGAATTAATTCGTAAGAATGAGAACGTAACCTTTACCTTGGTATGCACACCACCCAACCAATCAAGAATATCCCAATGCCCAAAAATTTAAATGGTGAGCTGTTGTCGAAACAAGTGTATTTACTTCGATTAAACAAACACATCGAATTTACATAAAAAACAAAATACACCAATTCAGCGCATCAGGGACACTTCTTCTCAACACAAGACTTCCCAGACTCTTCATATTCATGCCGAGAAATCCACATCTGCTGAAAAGTACCCTATGCCGAAATTAGTTAATATGAGCGCAGTGCTTACCAAGGAGCCTAAAATGGAACCTCCGACCCAATTTGAAAACCTTCGTTCTAGAAGTGAACTGGGGAAGTTGACTTTCAGTCGCATGCTCTGAAAGGGATTTAGTCAATTCAGCAGCATTACCGATGGCGTTTTCAAACTAAGGTCCCTTTGGAGGCGGTCTGTAAAGCCAACAATCAAGCTGGTACCACCAACGACGACAACGTTATTGTACAAATTCTAGAAGCTAATCAAAATTAATATGAACCATACCGGTCTGATGTCAATATCACACAAGGAGACACTGCTGGCGACGATGTGACTCATCGACAATTCCGAACTCCCACCACATTGCTAAGGGATAGAAATATATTGAAAACGTACCGGCAAAACTGAAGGATCGAAGAGGGCTTCTGGAATCTGGAAGCGCTCATGGCCTAACTCTACGTTGTAGCCATTGGGGAACTCATACGATATCGTTGGAATGGTCTCCATTTGACTAAAATGAAATTATCTCAACACTAATAATGATAGTCGCAGGTCAATTGCTACGGATGGACTGCCGCTTCAGCTAGCGTATATTGAATCTAAGATATTGAAAATAAAAGTAATGTGATGTGTATGCTTCTGGCGACACTCGTCCAGCGCAGGTGACACCGACGTGTCCTTACGCGCCACAAGCAATACTTAAACAAGAGTAACACTTCGTATAAAAAAGCTTTCAGTGAGACTCATTTGAGATGCCACGTTTCGATTAAGCAGTGTTCGAATACGTTGGAAAAAATCGGAGATCTCATACGAGGTAAAAAAACAATTTCAACAACGAGTAAAAACATGCAAACAACTAGCTTTGATCAAAGTGTTATGACGAATAGAGCATTTCTAATGCGACGCAGATTCAAAGTATCGAGGCAAAGTTAGTGAATGTATAATCGTGGGCATTGACTTCCGACCACTAGCAGCTACTCTAGCTCAACCAAAACAAAACCTTGCCGGTGGCAAATTATGTGATGAAAATACTGCTTAATACAATTAAGTAAAGATGTCGCAAACGGAGATCACAGACGAATTGTAGCCTAAACTGATATTCGCGCATAATAGCGAAATATGCACAACAAGGTTCAGACAAGAAACAACAAGGATAGCTACTGTATAAGGTCGTTTAATAGCCGACAAGCGAGGAAACGTGGTTTCTCAATTTCTGATTGCACAAAAAAGTATTGATATTTTAAAATGACGTTAAAATATGGAAATAGTGCCTTTAAACACTTTTAATCACACAAGTGTGCATGACAGAACAGAACAAACAAATCCAAGTTAGTGATGTTTATAGAATGCGAAAAGCATATGGAATGTTTCACATTCATAAATCAATAATTTCAAGGGCCCATTGTAAAAAAATTGATAGGCCTCTCGAATAATCCGCTTCTACTGATTTTGTCCAAATAAATTCTGAAAACATGCTCTGCCAAAGAAGACATTAAACCATATGGTGAAAGCGATTGGCTATCGCGCGTTGTGAAACTTTTAATAAAATCAACTAAACACTTTTCTGCGTGTTTACTGGTCTCTGAAAGAGGATAGAAGACAGATAGCTGTAAAGGTACGCACACGTCACCGATTACACCTTGGCAGAATTATAAACACCACACCAAATTGTTGCACTAGGCTAGAAAAACACTTGCATACCCTTGATCGTAGTGTTCATCAGAAATCTGCAGCACTGTGGCACTGAAGTCCTCCATAAGGCTCTGAAAAAAAACGATTTAAAAGTAGTAAATCGGTTGGTGAATAGTTGGAACCTATGAAGGAGGTATTGTGTACGCTTAGTTTGTGGTTAAATCG
The DNA here is from genome assembly GCA_900604375.1 of Mesocestoides corti. Lineage (NCBI taxonomy): Eukaryota > Metazoa > Platyhelminthes > Cestoda > Cyclophyllidea > Mesocestoididae > Mesocestoides > Mesocestoides corti. The sequence continues at coordinate 128,014 of UXSR01000014.1, forward strand.
GACACACGGTTACGTCATCGCATAAAAATATAGAAATGTACATTGAAACACAACTGTCAATGTGCTACAGATATTTTGGGAAAAACCAGGATGGGAGGAGATAATGTAGACGCCCATGGAGCAATCCAATCGGTAGTGTTAAGCATAAAATATTTGTCAATTGGGATTTGCAATAATAAAAAAAAACAAGTATTGTACAGACCTGCTCCATAAAAGCTTTATATGAGTCGGTGAGATGAGGTAGCTTCTTTTCAGTCCACCGTGGCTGCTCTCGGTCTTTTACGGGTTCCTAATGAGAAAACGAAAGCGAATAAAAACCATGATTATTTGATTAACTGGTAGTAAATAAAGTTTCCTTAGAACAAAAATCGTGGTTTTCGAAATGTCGGAAACCGAAACACGAGTAAGTTATGTCATTTTAAACCGTAAAACATATCAAGCGAAGCTGCGTTAGATCAAAAGAACTCATTAATTTGCAGTAGACTCCCGTGATGTGAGCCCATGGTAAGTTAAAGATGAACATTAATACAGGCACACTTTCGTTTTGTGGAGGTAACCGTCTGTACTACTAAATAGGGTAAATAATGTTGGTAAGGTGGATGTATAGAAGATAAATACCGGTCAACTACAATACCATAAATGAAGAAGCACCAAAATTACCTTCGACGCAACCCTATAGTAAGGAATCGGCTCAGTTTTTAGCTCCTCTTTTACTAGTTTAGCGCACTGACGAGTGACAAAGTCTCCTGCGAGTGGAGTGCGGACAACAGCTTGGAGTAAAACCCGACCATCATAGACGGGGACAGCAGAGGCACACGAAGCTCCGCAGTCTAAGACCAGACCAGTGTGTCGGCCATTTGCAAAACAGGCAAGAGCCGCATTCTTCGCAAGATAAAAGGCGGGGACCTTTAAGGAGATAGCACAAAAGTGAAAAAAGCGCTCACCTCAAATTTTTCGAACAGAATTTCTGTCATTTTCTCTCGTTTTGATTTTGGGTTCCAGGAGGGTTCAGAACAAAGGATGGGATGCTGCGTTTTTTCACCAGGGATTAAAAAGCCAATCATGTATGAGACAACTTCCTCGAAGACATCCCAGTCATCAACTAATGTGACTTAAAAAATGCAATAAATTCATACCCAAGCCGTCTTTAATAAATGCCTTCACTTCCATTCCTTCACGAGGAACATAAATGTTGTTCCCAAAAATGCGTTTTGTAACTGAATTTTCATCCTTCGGGCTAATTGAGCCAACGTAACTTGGGATATCAAGCTATAAGAGAGAATAATTATGGGAATTAGGTAACCTTTGGTGTATCCTCTCCAGCAAATCCACCACGAAGAGTGTGAGACCCCAGATCAAGAACGATTGCACCAACTTCGTCTGAAAATAATTAGATAAAGCTGTTCATTGAAAAAACAACAAACGAACCACTCATTGTCCTTTCGCTGTTAGAGTAAGCGCGTTTCTTCAAGAAAGCTAAAACATCACCCAAATCACTTCTGTATACATAGTAAAAATTAATTGATATTTAGTTATGTTATGCTAGAACAAAAGCCACAGAAATCAGTCGTTTAATATATTTTACCGATGATTTGGTTTTTTAAATAGATTATTGTCAATGTTAACTGTCTTAAAGCAGTCTGCATTTAAATGTTTACTTGACGAGCGGGTTATGTCCTAACAAGTGAACTTATTGTTATTTTATATTCCACAGACTTAAAAGGTTTAATTAAACTAATGAAAACCAAATTATTAACCTTTTGTCGTTTTAAAACTGTCCTAAATTACCAAAATGATTTTTATTAAATCGATGTTGGTAAAATATAGCCCCATTTTCGAACTGTTGTACTTCAGTGTTTACTGGTATAGGTGCTGAGGACCTTATCTCGTATGGTTGAGTTGAGTACTTTGTAGTTGTTAAGATTATCGGCATTACATGTTTTTGAATCTACTTAAGAACAAATGGTTTTGGACTTATTGGGGAATTGCCTTTCTTTCCTGCTGGACGTACAAGTGTCCGATTAAGAGGACGCAGGGCAAGTTTTTGACAGAATGTATAAACTCATCGCTGGATGCTTTGACGTGTTCATATAATAGATAATACTCTGAGGCTACGCGTCTAGATGAACACTTGGGAGTGGTGTCTTGAAATGCCTCTTCAGAGATAACGCATTTCCAAACAAGACGCTACTTTCCACAATGCTTTCCTATTTGCTAAGTTTTACACCTTTTCAAATAACGTAGTCAGTGTGACGTTGCGTAAAAACCACTACCAAAATTCATTCGGTTGAGCTCATTTAGAGTCGATGAGATCTGCTTTATTACCAGAGATTTAAATGAGAGAAAATAAATACATTCAGAGTCAAGTATCCTTTTTTCAGGGTAACATGTTATTAAACTATTTGCATCAGGGAAAAGCGTCACACTTTTAGAGTTTGAGGTCTAAGAATTTATCCTCGATCCAACATTATTCTCCGAGAAGACAGCTTTTGTGTAAATGAGATCAAAGCTCCCATAGTAGCATTGTTGTTTACGAAAAAAGGAACTAAGATAAAAATTTTGATGATGATGAGTTGTTTAGCGAATATTTGGCCGCTAGAGGTATACTAAGGTCCGTATAGTTTCTCTTATTTATAGTAGTGAGAGTTACTCTAAAATTTTTAATAACAAAATCATTAGGGTAAAATTAAATGCCGAGGCAAACCGATTGATCTGTAGGGTTATGATTCATAATTCAAATCAGTCTAAACCTGACGTTCTTCGTGCAGCTCTTCATGCTAATGAAGGGCCCCCTGTCATGTGATTTTGAGGACGGCATAATATTTTATGCCTGCTGTATTTTCAGTTAAAATCTTTCGACGAAAATCTTGAATAGAGAGCCTTTTTCTCCACTATTTACAAATACTATATCTGCTGTGATAATGCACGCAATGACTTAGCATGCAGCGATGCCAATCTGACTTTAAACAGGAAGGAAAAAAGTTAGTTTTATTGTTTGCGACTACGTTGCATTGCCTTTACCTCATGTTGTATTTTAGTAGCAAGTAACCTTGGAACCTAATACTAAAAACCGGTGCTATTGACGTTTAATTTGAACTTTGATGTGGCTGCTAAAGTTGCTTTCGTTCTCATTAGATTCATTCTGATTATATTAGTTAAACAGAGATGGTTGCCTATTTAATGGAGCTTTTAGGGCCACAATTTGAGCAAAGATTATTAAACAGTGAACCCTTCTCAAGCGAACACTGCGGTGTTGGATAAAATGTAATAGCATGAGTGGATACGAAAGGCACAATTACATTTTTTTGCTTTCTTGATAATTTAAGACGACTTTAATTTTCGGCGACACTTGTCTATTACGATGTAGTCTTTCTCATTTTGGTCTTGTGGAATATAACTGTTGAAGAGGATTATCTGACGCGTCTCCCAATAGGCATCACAATTGGAGCGTATCATATACACCTTGTATTTAATGTTGCTAATACTTTACGTTTAAATGTTCACGGACTCTACCCATTCAGACTGTTGTCTTAAAACGATCAGACTACACCAAGTCCAGTCAAAGACACAGATATTCCAACAGTCTATGCGTCAACAAGTGACCCAGAAGTGAAGATTTTCTGTTTGCAAGTAGTTAAAGTTAGTATGAAATAAATTTTTACACAATGATTGCAACTCCATTAGAAGGTAAGAAAGTAAGCAATCCAAAACTTTCTAGGGTTTATCCGGTTGGAACATAACTGAAGTTCCGAAGTAAGGACCTTAACCGTTAAAACAACTTTAGTTAAATGCATATGAATGGAGTAAGAAATGGATTTTACTCACTGAAAGTGATGAGTAACGTATTTTCTGCCTAGCTGATTCAGAAGGCCTATTCGTCTTCGAATGCGTGGGCTTCCAATGTGACACCGATATGCTCCCACTGATTCATTAAAATGTGCACTAATGATTTGCTATTTTAGAATATGATCACAAGCGTGATGGGTTTGTAGATTGGCAGTGAGCGAAGGCACAGGCTCTACACGGCATTGAGTGGTTTAAAAGGTAAATTGAGTCAGCTGTAGTGATTCTTTTTTAGTGTGATTGAACATCCATATTTGGTACCGTGTGGAATTTAAGAACTTCGAAAGACATAACTAAAACTTCCAAATGTTAACGAGTTGCAATCTTAATGATTTGATTATTCGTGAAGTGTAAGTAGGCAAAAAAGTACACCAACTACGCTTCTTATCAAATACATTTCTTCACAAAATTAAGTTCACCTCTAGTGCTTCGAATTTGCCACGTCACCTTTCGTGGGTCTGATGCTTTTCCTTACTCAGTCCAAGCTTGTACAAGTTCATGGTCATTACAAATCTCGTGACCTAGTAAAGACACCCTTAACACGACAGTGCATTGCTAATTTTGATCAACAGAGGGCGAAGTTGACAATAGTTTATGCAATCGCTGCTTAAACTTTTTATCTAGGTAAATATAAATAATACTTTGACCTAATCATGCGAAACCAAATTCCCTAAAGGTAAACTTTTAAATTTGCCAAACTTTGTTTGAAATAAGTGTTTGCGTGGTTCTGCAAGGCAGCTGCTAACCAACCGGGAGCTTCAAATTTATCTGTGATATTTGCTATCATTTTCAAAATGGGCAAATGCAATTCATGCAAATGTTGACGGAAGGTTTAGCCTAGCCTTATAAAATTAAGAAAAATACTTATGTCAAGACGGCCTTTTGATCTTGTAACATATGAAATAGTCGCTGAATTAGATAGACAACCCCAAACTGACTTCATTTTACCTGAAATATTTTAGGCCCCTTCAAAAGCCTTAGCAACTGAGAAGTTTTTTTAAGGGTGTATTTGGCCTTGTTCTCATTAATTTAAAGAAGAAATTTAGTATATACTTCTTCGTTTCAGCATAAAGATTTTTATTAATTAAGTATTATATCACTGGACCTGGTGTGATCACAAATTGTCGAAATGACACAAAATAATTTTCATTTTAAACTAAATAAACCTAAAAATGTTTTTACCACTGGCCAGGGAAAAAGTCGTATTTTGTTCTCACACCATATACTAATATATTATCAAGTATTACAATAACAACCAACCCAGCTTTTTACTTCTTGTGCTTCTTCGATGTCTCTTTTCGAACATCCTCTTCGCTTGAATCTGAACTACTTGTAGTCGAGTCACTGTCGGAACTTGAGTCGTCGGAACTCGAGGAATCACTGTCCCAACTTGTGGAGCTCGAAGAATCACTATCGTCAGAGGTGGTTTCGTCATCGTCTGTGCTGTCATCATCTGAACTGGAGTCATCGTCAGAACTCGAGTCATCGCTCGACGAACTATCCGAGTCTGAGCCCCAAGATTCTGACGAATCAGAGGAAAAGTCATTCTGGTCTTTGCTTTCTTTACCTGCATCTTTCTGTTTAGAAAGAGCCGTTTTACTTGTTTCCGGCATTTCTTTGGATTTCTTAGCTTCTTTAGTGGATGAAGAAGGTTTAGGGCTACCTGAGTCTCCAGACTTCGTCGCATTCTGAGACTTCACCGAATCCTCTTTACTGGAAGCATCTACTTTCAAGTCAGGGTCATGTTTAGCTGGTTCTTTGTCGCGGGTCTGTGTGACGTCTGATTGGTTCTTGTTTGCAGCTCTGGAGGATGGTTTTTCGTCAACAGTCGATACTTTGGCTTGTTTTTCTGGATTCGGTGAACTAGTAGCTCCCGAGACTTTGTCGGTTGCTAAGCGTGATTTGGAGCCACCTGTGTCTCCAGTCATTTTCAAAGACTCCGCCGAAACTTCCTTATTGCCAACATCCTTTTTAAAACCACGTTCTGGTCTACTTGGTTCTTTACCACGGGTCTGTGGCATTTGCGACTGGTCTTGAATCACGCTACCGGTGGACGGTTTTTTGTCAACCGATGGTTGTTTGGCTTGTTTTTCGGGAATTGTCGAACTGGTAGATACAGGGACTGCTTCAGTGGCTAGACCTGATTTGGAGACCCCTGTGTCTCTAGATGTAGGCGTGTTCTGAGACTTAGGGTCAGATTTAGGTGGTTCCTTGTCATGGTTCCGTGCAACTTGCGGCTGGCCTTTAATTACGCTGCTGGAGGACGGTTTTTCGTCAACAGACGGTGGTTTGGCTCGATCTTCTGAATCTGATGAACTAGTAGAATCAGAGACAGTGTCTGAGGATAAATGTGATTTGGAACCTCCAGTGTCTCCAGAACTGGTCACTTTCGGAGACTCCGCCAAAACTTCCTTATTACACATATCCTTGTTTGAACTAGCTTCTTTTTTAGCTGGTTCTTTGTCACGGGTCTGTGCTACTTCCGACTGACCCTTAATAACACCGCTGGAGGACGGTTTCTCCTCATCAGACGACTGGCTGGTTGATTTGTCTGGCGTGGATGATCTGGAGAGTGCAGAGGCTCCCCCGTTTAGTGGTTTTGTCCCACTGGGCTTTTCAGTTGGCTCTTTGCCTCCACTTTCCTCCTTTCTCCCAGATTCTGGTAAGTCTTCGAAGGGCACAGCATAGGTATCGTCCACCGCCGTGGAACTTGCCGCCCCAATGTGTGAGTCTTGTCTCTGTCCTGGAGCGACTTCTTCAGAATTTTGTGTGGATGTTGAGGAAAGTCGGGAAAGCTTCGGCCCTTCTTTCACCTCCAAGGAGCCTCGTAAGACAGGCTCCGGTCTACCACACAAATGCCATTACAGCCAAAAAAACAAACTAACCCACCTTTTCTTCACATGAAGTTTGTATAGAATGCGGTCTTTTAAGTGCGGTCGATTAGTGTCGTGTGTGGCATCTCTGAGCAAGGCTATGAGATAATCTAATCGACTTTATTTACCCAGCTCCATGCTTGTGTTTACCGAAGCCCCGTTTCTTCATGATCTGCGCATAGGTGTGTCAGCAAAAGTATGCATTGAAATCTAATATATATATTGCACTTAACGTCCTTCCCGATACGCCTACACGCCAAAGCATATGACATCGGGTCCAACCAATCATGACAATGCATGCGAGAACTAAGCCGAAGTAGATTTCGGTAGTTTTGAAAACACCAACCACTGAGCCGTTTTTGATTTCCTTTAGAATGCAAAATTTGTTTGATAAATGACAGCCCCACTTAACGGGATACGTACTTGTTGTTGTTATCATGTCGAAAGAACGTTTAAACGAAAAGCACGAGGCTGGCAGATCTCGTGTCGAACACTTCACGATTCTTCAGCAAGCAACTTTATTATTGTTCAAGTTATCCGACATGTTTGTGTTGCTCGGCAACACTATTGGTGGTTAGCGTGGGTGTTTGCTCATTCAACGGATCATATTAATTAAGGCTGAGCAACCTTTGGCAGGGCTGTGATGCTTAAATTGTTTTTATCAATTAGATTAGAGCTAGGCACCTCGTCTAACATAATTTAAACATTGTCCACAAAAGTTTCGACTTCTAGTGGCCTTGACAACCGTTTATTACCGTCACACTAGCCGTGTCCTTGTGAACGGATGAGTATACGTGCGTGGAAGGCGACTGATAACATTAGCCAATGAGAAGTAAGGATGAGCCATCGATCACTGACAGTCTACAGCATAAGCGACAAGTTTGCAAGTTTTCAAAACGCATTCAGTAGTCTTATTTGCAAAGTTAGCCCTACTGGAATCTCAGAGATATTCAATGAAAATTTAAAGCGAAATGTGCTGTAGATTCATGAATCAAAATCAAAGTAAATGGAATTCTTAATTGAGTAAATTTCGAGTTACCCCCTTTAAACTTGTGACCGTCACCTCAGAGGCTACTGGGACTGTCTTATAGCCCACAAAATTTGGGAGTGGCGCCAATGCAATAAAAAAAGAGCAGGGCGTTGGCTGGTTGGTTGGTGTATGCTGATGGTTACTGGTTTTCGTCATAGATACCAATTAATAATGGATTGTGGTAGGAGTACACTGCAGTACTTAGTACAATTCTGATGGTTTCAGGTTCTACGTGGATGGAATCTGCGCTGTGCTAAGAATAACTGCCGGATTGTTGAATGTAGTCTTTCCTATGAATGCAGTTTTCAAAAACACACTCAACTAATTTGGTTAGTGAGGGTATGCGCAGTCCCCGATCTTTAAAGTACAAATTGGTCAATGTATGCCATTGAGAAAGTTTTAAATCAATAGAATCTCACTAACGAATTTACTTGTATTCCATCTTGTGATTTGCAAAACAATTTGATCGAACTGTTGTTACTGAAACTGAGGTAAATTTCCGGCCAACGCTTAATACACGCTGTAGACCCTGGTCATGGATGCCGGCTCACTATCATCAGTGGCCCCTTACATCAGATCCTAATGAATATGTGAACGAAGACATATTAACCACTAGGCTCTTATACTGCTCACACAGACCACATATTGCTCAGTAATATCTTTCTACAAGGACTCCTTAAAAGGCCATTAACAATGTGAGTTCAGTTGGATGCTGCCCTACGTGTCTTGATAACACATTGAACTTAACTGGTACAGCAATTAACCGACGCAACGCTTAATCGGAAAGTACCACTCAGGGGGAAACGAAAGCGCAACTTTACGCGTTTCGGCTATCTATTCGGGCCTTTTTTTTCAAAAAACACCAATCCTTCAATTTAGAAATACTTTCATAACTTTTCCAAGTTGACAAGTGAAGAGAATTCAACATTCCTAAGCTCTATTTTTCACGTTTTTGACAAATTTCTCCTTTTTATTTTGACTCGCGTTTGTGCACACCATTTTTGGATTCATATTGGCCGCCCTCTTCCTACTGGTCATTTAGCTTTGAGTGTACTAATTCTGACGCTATGCTGAGGTGATTTAAAAGCCGTCAGGAAAATCGATTTTTTACCTTGCGGCCACAAGAAGGCCAAAGCGTGATGTGGAAATCAGACGCAAAGCGATATATGAATCGCTAATCAACACTCGCGAGTTACAAACACGAATCCCCATCAGCTTTGGTGTCCAGCTGTACTTGCTCACATCAATGATTTGTTTTTGATTTGACGCATCCCTCAAATGGTTCTCACTGGAAAACGTGTTGATTGTGTAATTGCACGGGACAGTAAATGTTAATCACAAAATTCATTGTTTTGTGGGAAACCCTCAGGTTTGGTGCAACACACGGTCCTCCCTGTCCACACGAAACGGTCTTTACTTACGCCTCTTTGAGCCAGTTGACATGCCGTATGATTTGCCACCTTTACGGTTATCGTTTAATTAGTTTCTTGGTGAGCATATGCACGGCACCGATTTCATAATTCCCCATTAGGATGTAAACATGTCGCAATGGTTGCGTACTGGATTACTGAGGGTGATTGACCTGCAGCCAGGTCACCTACCAACCCCCTACTTCGTTTTGACTTAAAACGAGCTTTCAGTTTAAGTGGAAACTTCTGTCCCTTTGTGGTAGATTTGAGTTAGAGTGGAACACAAATTCTTCGACATAAGTTAATGATCTTGCTAGTTTTATCATCGCGTTTACTGTGGATTCTGAGTGCAAACCACTATTTGCGCGCTAAATGTTCCTTAGCGCGGTTTTGTGGCGTTATAAACGACAAAGTCAGTTCGCCTCTTTTTTTTTCAAGTTTTCGCGCAAAAGAGAAGAGTCCAATGCGACAAAATCTGCACATTTGGCGTCGGCGTAGCTTAAAATCCAGCGCGATGCCTCACGGAATTGTTAGAAGAAAGACTATGGCGCTTCAGAACACCGTGGATTAGTAGAGCGAGCTGTTAACTCACACGAGTTAATAATTGCGCCTTGATTGGTTCAAACGAAGTGACACAGAATCTGGCATTCGTTAGTTTGGGGTTTTTAAATAACCAGCTTGTAGTGTGAAATTAGCCGCGCGACGAACCACTGATCGAGTAAGTCACTGATTTAGTGTGGTGTGAAAAAATGGACCTGACATTTTATGATATGCAGCAAATAAAAAATAGGTCTTCCTGACACAATACTTGGTGAACCGTGTGTTCAATTTCTAAGGTAGGTCGAGATTGCGAGTTGAAATTAACATGGCATGACGTAATTGGTGGAATTGCTCGTCTTGAATTGGTTCGAGGCTGTTTCGTTTGAAGGCCAATGCCACACACATACGAGAAATTGGGTGTTCCATTGACACGTAAAGAATTGGGGTCATTTTCGACAAACATGGTCAAAACAGGAACTCTACGGCTAAACTGAGTGGAAAAATAGCACAGAATTAGGGGGGTTTTGACATGCGCAGCGGTCAGGCTCACCAAAAGTAACCAAAACGGTGAACTCAGGCTATTTAATAGCTTGGGATTCAAATAAAACGACTTTTGTTGCGTCAGAAAATTTCGTCTGAATTGCACGTGTGTACTCTGTAAGCGCGGCGCTTAAGGCAACCGATTTTGCCCCCAATTTAAAAACTCTTTAATTGCTTGCTGTTACTCAAGGACTTTAAAACTGTTTATTTGGGAAAATGAGTTTTTTTTACCACGTCACAGTTCTCAAATAGAAACGATAAAGAGATAATTGTGTACTCCTCCCCTTATTGCTTGTTTTGTAAGTGTTTTAAATAGACTGGTGCGTAACATTGGCCTCGAATTTAAAATTTAGCTAATCGGAAAGAAATATTCACGATTAAGAAAAGCATGCAAACAGGACATTTAAAATTTCATCTTTCAAGTAGTCGTGGTTACCTTAGAGTACACAGGAAACGCCACCAACTAAATTGCCGTGATGTTTGAAGGTTTTTCAAAGGTGATGTGTCCTCACACGAATTTTGACGAAGCAATACACAAGCCCTAGCCGGAATCAAAGGCTCGGTTGTGGCATATCGCTCGTCCGACTCCAGACTATAGCCCTGAATCCTCTTTCTCGAATAATCCTGGAAGCAGTGTCGAAAATTTGAGACAACTAAACCGATTATAAGTGTACCACAAAACTGGACATGTTCATTGCGAATTAGACCAAATTGAGTTAAATAAAACTGAGCGATTATTGGTTATCCATGATTCAGGACCCGAAGTCACCATATTCCTGGAGATGGGAATTCAAAAGAAAGGTGGCCGATCGGCAATGATGGAAGAAGACGACTACGGGAACCAGACGATGATCGCCGTGCGGGACAAAGGAAAGCACAGGAAGTGCAAAAGGCAGCACTCCCATTGGGCAAGATTTCGGTAAATCCTAGTGCAGCCTAACTGCACATTTGAAATGCGTGCCAAGAGTTGTTTTTATCGAGTGGTTGCTACAGTGGTTACAACTCCGTTGGCAGACTCACACCTTCTCGTTGTCACACTGGCATTATTTTTAAACATCAGCTTGCAATTTTAATTTAAAAGCCGAAATTACGCATACATGCCCACTGAAATCTTAGTGCAAGCAATTAAAACAAAAAAAATAAGAAGCTAGTAAACGTAGTTTTTTTTTAAAAAACGCTTGAATGCATTACAGTGATTGGTTGATGTTGTTGCGAGTCGTGTTTGTTCACACCCCCTTAATCCGGTCGCTCCGTCCTCCGACAGAGGGTTCCCCTTTCCACAGCTTGTCGCCAGCCGCGCGGATCCGCATCTCCGCCCTCATTAGAGCGATCGATTATCATGGATTATCCTCACATCTAGGTCCCGATGTTAGCGCTTCTATGACTCACACATCTGAGGTATAAATACACACGCGCAAACGCCACACACGACGCAACGACACCAACGTGTTTGAGCTCTGAAGTAAACGTCTGTGACCACGTCCTCTCCCGTCTTCTCCTCTATCGCGAATAGCAGGGAAGAGTAATCGCTCCAGGTTCAACTCAGTGGCCCCTGCGTGACTTAGGACCACAACAACTGGTGACCCCGACATGATGAAAGGTTCTCCAAATTCCTCAATAACTGGATGTGCTTAGGGGAATCGTTAACACACGTGCATTAAGCATCTTGGATTGGCCAATAAACTTTCACGTAAAGTGGTTCCAGGCAGAGGAAATTGTCTCCAATAAAATGCCACAAATTACCCGTCATTTCGTCTTTAAATAACGCATGCGCCTGCCATGTATAGAAGCCGTAGTAAAGGTGATTATGATTGTAATTCTAAAGTGTGAAAGTACACATAGAGCGGTTGGTGGTGGTACATACGGAGGGGTGAGTGAGCAGGCGGTCCCAGTGACTGACGGCCACACGCCATGAAAAGGGGGTCGTGTGTGAGGCTGCGTCGACCGGGGTTCACCACAGCCTATCACGTGGTTTTACCGTCTTGTAGACTTCAGTAAGATAACAGTCAATTCAACCACCGCTTCAATTTAACCGGGATATTAATGGAAGTCGAAATTTAAAAAAAAAACCTTTGTATTTCTTCGATTGATTTTTAAAGGCGTGGGCGAACTGTTGAAGGCGGATCAGTTGATTAACCATTGAGATCGATTTTACTGTCGTTCAAATGTTATGTGCTGAAGCAGGTGACAAGGCTGCGGGCAAACGAAGCCAGGATTTTAACTGCGACTTTTCTGATAAACAAGACCACTCTACTACTAGTGCCCTCCGTATGTTTGCAGGCGCAGAGTGGACTCGCAATCCAGCAACACTGAACCGACATCTTCCTCTGCACAGGCAGAGGAAAGTGAGTATTCGGAAGAAGTTAGCCTTAAATTAGACGGTTCTTGCGTCTCCTCGTCCAGCAGCTCCCGAGACGCCGGCAATGACGCCAACCAGTCCACCTACGCCAATCTTGGCGGCCAACGCGATGCCGACTCGAACAAGTCTCCTGCACCCTGTGTTAGTCCCAGTGACTCAGGAGTCATACTAAGGACCGCGACCAAGTCTGGCCCAAACGAACAGCTGAATGAGGGTCGAACATCGAAGGAATTTCATCGAAGATCGCGTCCAGAAAGCACTGCAACTCTAAAAGCGGAGTCCAAGACTTCCAAACAGGACGCAGCACCTTCGAGTAAAATGGATGATCAGAAACTTTCAAAAAAGTTAAAATCCCTTGGTAAAGTGCTATTGTAAAGGGAAGCCTTCAACTGTCAGTAAAACCAAGTATTTTAGCATATGTGTTGGTACTTCAGGCATTGATCAATTCGTAAGCAGTGCTGGAATAGACGTATCCTGAGTACAGCGCGCAGTTGCATGCTGCTATAAAACGGGACCTTTGAAATCGAAGAATTTGTTGCATCCGCATATGAAACCTCTTAAATGCACTCATTTGACACGAATCTGGCAGTCGTGGTTTTAGTGGTGCAATTGCTAACTGCACGAAGTCGAGGCTTCAACTCTACTAGAATTGATGGAGGGAGTTGTGTGTGGCTGTAAGGGTATGCGAAGGTGGCGACCCCACATGATCTTAAGCCTGCTTGGTTTTGTGTTCTTAAAGTAAAACTGTGCTTGAATTAGATTTGGTGAAGGCGAAAGAGGGAATTTCGCAGCGAATTTGGGTGAAGCGAGGTACAAAATCAAGGGTCTTTTGGTGACCGGGAGAAATCAGTAAGTCACTATGGGAACAGGGTAACGAGGCTGTGTCAAAATTACACAAAATCTATCACGATTTGTTTCGTGTGTGCTCTAACCATCCACCTCGTGTTTGGGATGATTTCCTAGCGTACTAAACACAACGTATTCTAAATATATGTGGAGATTCTCTGGTTAGCAGTTATAATTGAAAATAGTGGGATTAGACTTAAAAGTGTGACGTTGTTAAGAGGCAATGCTGCATTAGGATTCGCCATAATTGTTGCCAATGAAAAATAAGGATGAGTCATTGAAATCAATAATTTCTGGAGCATGCCTCACTCATGCGCGATCGCTGACAGTGGACTACAGACGGCAAATATTTGGTGTACGGCCTAATTTTTGTAGATATTTCAACAAATTAATTTGGTATAAAAAATAACGAACAAGGAAGCTAATCTTGGAAATAATGCCCATCGTTTTGTATGACCTTGCGCCATCTCTCGGGTAACGTACGAATGCCATCGCGAAAGAAACTTGAAGGCTTCGTCGACGAATTTGCGCATATCGTCCAACGTTTTGACGGCAACAAATAGTGGTGGGATGGGGCCCAGTCTGGTGAACATGCCGCGTGTGGGAGAACTTCCCATCCCAGAATGATTTGGCAATTACCTTGCCCAGTAAATGGCCTTTTCTGATGAAGTTCCTTGCTCAATTTGTTCAATTGTCGGCTGTGGCGTTGCGCAGTCACCGTCTGACGACCAGTTTCCAGGAGTTCATAATGAAGTACACCCTTTATGTCCCCTAACCAGATCCACAGGAGAACCTTCTTCAAGTGGATGTCCAGTTTCGTTGACTTTGTACTCGGTTATCCGAGACCTACCCACGATTCTACGTTTTACGTTTAGGATTCCTGTAACAAAACATATGCTTTTCATTACCCGTCACAATTTCCCACAAGAAGTCCATTCACTGCTTGTTGCTGATGGACAAGCGGAGAAATACGTGTGTTCATGCGTTGAGCTACGTTGCTGCGTTTGGCCAACACACGTGGTGAGACCCAACTTCCAAGTTGTCGAATTTGTCCACTTGGTGCCAACACTCGGAAATGGGTACTTGGGTGACTCCTAACTGAGCTGCTGCAAGCTCTTTTAGCGTTTGCGTTGAGTCTTCATCCAGCTGAGCTCACAACTTTCGAGGCTGCTGTCTGGGGCGCGGCTTGTCGCTAAGACCGAAATCACCACTTCAAATAAAACGATTGTGCCACTAATTACACGTTTCTTGAGGCTCAACGTTGAAAACAATAACACTACAGACTGATTTCCCCGTGCTTTAGAAGCATTTTGTCCTTGTTGCCTGAATTCGTGTTAAACGTGCTGTTTATCACTTGTCATCGTGAACTATGCCGTTGTGAGAGGCTGGGTAGCTCAATTAGACTTGTCGTTCGTTGTTCCGAGCCTTTCCAAACCACAACGGAATCCGAAGACATGAATAATGGCAGTGTCTAAATGATTTCATCAGGTATTTCCTGTGGCATTGTGCCTCCAACCATTACCACTGCGTGCATGGTCGTTATTTTGGCTACCACTGCGTCACAAAACCACCCAGCATCCGCTACTGAATCTACACTCATCTCAGCACACCGTTCACCCTGAAGGTTGCTGCAGGGAGGCAGCATACAGAACGTCGGCAGCGCATTCAATGTGGACATCATGGTGTCCTGCACTTTCCAAATCACAAATTCGCTGATTGTGAAATTATTATAGATGTGCAGATTTGTGCCAAGCGTAAATCCTACATCAGATAGGACACAAACAATATTCCGTTTCTAGACAATTCATACCCGACTCGTTGAGGTATTTCATAACTTATTTGCCCACCTTGTTAGTGAGCCAGGTTGAGTTATACCATGTTGCTATGTCTACGTAACATTTATGAGTAGAATGTTTGCAGGATTAATTTTAATTCAGGTGATAAAGCAGACCGTTAAATTCATCCCGATGTTAAAAAAACCAAGAAGACATGAGTTAGGTGTCTTTGCTCCCATTCCCTCCTTATTAAGAAAAAAACGACATTACACCACTTTGTTGTCATTGGTGTATGCAATGAGAAATCGATAAAATCAAATTGCAGCGGGTGTAGCGTGGGGGAAGAAGGACGCCATCTTGGCATCCAGCCTTTGGTTGAGAGCCAATGGCGAGCCGTGGGGGCGGCATCACGTGATTTCCGGTTGCGAGGAGCACTTAAGTTTCAAGTGGTGCGCCAAAGTCCGGATAGCCATTCACCGCACGAGATTGTCTTTCTATTTCTAGAAGCCAAGCCGGAACCAATGAGCGGACAGGAGCAACCGGGACCAAGTATATAAGAGACCCCTGTCGTTGTACTTTCTGTCAATATACCCATATAACTGTCCATTGGCTCTCTTACCATGCCCGGGCGCGCCACACGGGTTCGCCTTAGGCTCTCAGTGGATTGTCGTGAGTGCCCATTGGTTCATACGCATTGTGTTACTCATTACAATTTCAATAACGGATATTGCCCTAATTAAGATGCCATTTAATTCGTGTTCCCACAAGCTAGAGAAGCCTCGTGTCAGTTCGGAAAGCACGTAGTAACCGCAATCGTGGGAACAGAGCGGCTTAACAGTCCCCCACTTTGTTTTTTTTGAAACAAGACGCCCCTAAGGCAAATGTCACGCATAATTTACTTGCCACCTCTGCGTTTACGATCGTATACGCATTTCTGCCCCCCCCCCCCACTAAACAGAGCCTACAGATGAGGTGAGTTGGCAATGTGATGGTTGGCATTCCAACAGGCACCAATGAAGCCCAAATTAGGCCGCAGGACTTTTTTAAACTCAACATCCGGCAAGGTAACTCTCTACCAGGTCCACCACTTGGACCGATTTTTGACGTTACTTGGCAACATTTGGAAGGTTAGACACGAAGCCGAAAAAAAAAACAACACCAGTTTGGCATATTTGTGTTTAAAAAGTCTGAAAGGAAACAAGAAATACAAAGAAAATCAAGGCATTAGTGATCACATGGTAAAATGAGTTTTGAAAACTCACGAAAGACAAACAAAGGCGAAAGAAGAATAATTAATTAATGAAATCGAGTCTGCGGACAGCAGTGGTTGTACTTCGCGGCGTGCTGCAAGCTCCTGTGCTGGGTGTGGCAGTTGTAGCCGTAGTAGCAGTTGGGACGTGATGGCCACAGACGCTGGTCACCAGGCGGCAGGCTCATCTTCCAGCCGTACAGCAGCCGCGAGAAGCACAGATCCCTGCACTGCCGACAGAGCCGCGTGTCCGGGGTGATTGAGCCCAAGGCGACGACATCGAGGCCGTCATTGAAGTCATGCAGTGTCAACGAGGCGAAGCGGGAGAGGACTGCGTCCACGAAATCAACCTCGCTGAGGCGCTTGTTGGCTTTGTACGTCTGGTTTGGGAAAAAATTGCGAACTGAATCCACCAGTAAGGACTGGAGGCATCGAGTGTACTTGGAGTTTGTTGACTCACCAGCAAGTGGGCCGTTTCCACGTCATTTATCAGCTTGGCGTGAAATGGCAAATGATTACGGCTTTCTAGAAATGAAAAAAAAACGAAGGCGTGGCTCATTCAGACGTCTGGACGATTTGTCTTGATAAAAAAACTGCCAACCTATCACAATGGAGTGTTGGGTCCCAGCATGTGGCCTTGAACCACGCCGGGGCCACGGAATTAACCCTGGCCCAATTACGTTTCCCTGATATCCGCGATGGAGAAAAAGATCGGAGAGGGCGTGGGCACAACCGTTTACTTCAGAGCTCAACCATGTTGATGTCGTTGCGTCGTGTGTGGGGTTTGCGCGTGTGTATTTATACCTTAGATGCGTGAGTCATACGTGCGCTAACATCGAGACCTAGGTGTGAGGATAATCCATATATATTCGTGTGAATAATGGGGGGTTGAGGATCCGCGTGGCTGGCGACATGCTGCGAAAAAAGGGGAACCCTGTGTCGGAGGTGGAGCGACCGGATTAGGGAGTATGAATAAACACGATTCACACCAGGAGCATCACCAAGTGATTTTCGACAGGCCTTCTGCTGTCCGCGGCAAGTTTGACCAGAAAATTGGTGGCAATACCGCGGCGAAAAGCCACTGACACACACACACACACGGACGGTGCCACTTACCGTTGAGAGAAGAGGCACAAGTGTGTTGGTCACAACGACAGGGTGTGTCGTCATTGGCGAGGAGGCAGCACACATCCCGCTTGCACAACGCACATCCAGGATCCCGTAGATTCAACTGTTCGGCGACGCCAGGAGCGGGCATCAGAAGGCCGCATTCGAAGCACGTGCGGTGTTGAGAGCCTGGTCAAGGGGAGTGGGGGGTGGGAATCACGTTAAGTCAATATTTAGAGTACCTGTTTCGTAGATTTGAAAACTTAGTCATTCTAACATGGCAGGTTTGGTAATCAGGGTAACCAAACAGGCGAAACATCCCAAACACGTACATGGCAGGCCGGTGGCGGAGGTGGTTAGGGGACACCACGGGCAGGTTGTAGGTCTAAATTCACAAATGAAGACCAACGTACTGAGGGAAATGTGCAAGATGGATGATAGACTCGGGAAAACGAGCCATCAAGGGATCAGAATCGCTACAGATACACGGTTGGGGACGGTTAATACACCAAAGCAGGCTAATTACTAGTTGTGTGAGCATGATTTGTAGGGAATTACGCGAAGAGGTGCACAACGGTGATGGATGCGATATGGAATGAAAGTCGAAAAGCGTCGAAGTGGTCGATTCAAGTGGATGAACGTGTCAACATAACACGCAGTTCGCACTCCAGAACTCCTTCAGACCGTGAAAATTCAACATGGCCACAGAAGCGCATGCTCCGATGTCAGCCAATTGTACTTCAGCACAACCCGAAAATCCGTTGATCTGTAAATACAAGTAGTCACCCCTCCCCCCAATGTGCGATCACTGCCTTGTGCCAACCAAAACACTCACTGCGACAGCAACCTTGTCGCGAAGTCAAAGCTAATTGGTCCGCTGCTAAAGCAAGCATCACATCACTATGACGCAACCGATGCAATCACATCACACATCCAAGCCTATGAGAAGCTTTCTTCATTTTAATTAACTAGCGTTTCGGTAAAAACAACCTCTTATTCTGAGGGAAACACTTAAGGAGGCATAGGTAGCCCAAAATTCATGATGTCTATGCAGTGGCAGTTACGTAGTTCCCAAATAAGCGCATCGAAGCGACGTAGGTTTAGAGTGGGGTGGTGTTAGTACACCGGTGCACAAATCGATAGTAGAGACATTAGCTTACTCGTCTTCTTCTTCCTCCTCCTCCTCATCCACTGCCCCATTTGCCATTAGATGTCCAGCTTCAGGTTGAGCGCTTTGAGAGTGCAGCTGTGCCTACACGTGTTGGTATATTCGGACAAGAATAAATGCGTGGCTACCTTAAAATGACGGTCATAATCAGCATCTATAACCTGCATTTCATTTATTATTAACAAAAGCAACAGAGTTTGTGAACACGTGGCTAAAGATGACGCGTACCACATCGCCAGTATATGTGAGGACGCACGATAAAGGGCCAGAAAATTTACTGGCCAACCGGTACACAATCATTTAACAGAAATTGACGATTTACCATCCAAGAAGGGTAAGAACAGGATGGAATCAGCAAGTAACCAAGCGACTCATTGCAAGCAAGCCATTTTCAACGCTATTTTGGTCTCCCAGGAGGGGGAACAAGCTAACTAAGGCGCCATAATGATGGATAAGTTTGGTGAAAAACACTTCGTCAAAATTACGTCAGTTATTGGTTCTACAACTCGATTTTCTTCTCGAATAGAGGTCGAAAGAATTCAAAAAATCCCAAGATAATCGATAATGGGATAAATTTGTCAGCTCACCTCATACTCGACTATCTGTTCCTTTATCGCTGATTTCTCTTCACTGGTCAAATCATAATCTAGAAACAAATATTGCTGTTGTCAATTTAAACAAAAACAACCACAAACCAGGATGAGACTTCAGGTACTCTTGAACGATCGCGTCGAGTTGACAGTTTTTGGCATAATCCCTTATCTTGCCACGACACTACACAACAGAAAACAAACATGCAGTGTTAACCAAAAACAACAGCTGAGCATTTAAATACGCACACACCAGCTTCATACACTTCGCAATTTTGATCAAACACAGCGCCAATTTTCAATTTGAATTACAAAGTAAAAACACATGCAGATTTCATACAACTGAATTGCTGTGGACTTAGACAGTAACCATATCCAGAACGTCAACCACCACCACCGTAGCTCAATACGCCAAACGGCTATTTGCGAAATATTTAAAGGCAGAACCTACTGTTGGACACTCATCACTCCTCACTCTCCAGCTAAGAAGGCAATGCTTGCAGAAGCTATGGAGACACGGTTGAACACTAAGATAGAAAAAATGCTCCCCTTTAGCGCCAAAACGAAACGCGTGAAGTATCTAGTTTGCTCATAGTTGATATTAAGATTTCCTGTAGTGATGGTCATAAAACGGGCTTATCATATTTTCTCAAATTCACGTACCATTTACCCACCTGATGCGGGTTATGATAAAAGCATTTCGAATAGGTTTATCGGATCCGTAGCGAATGTATTCCCTAGGCCGTACCTAATCTAGCAGTATCTTGCAGTCCTCACAACATTGTACCTTGCTATTCCAAGGTACAATTGTTTCAGAAAAATAAGAAGACATTTGTCAATTTAAGGCAAAAGCAAAGAAAGAAAGCTTTTGGGATTATCGTGATGCCTAACGCATTAGGAACTACATTACCAGAATCAAAAGTACAGGACGTTAAAAACAGGAGTTCTTTGACATATTCCACCGTGAAGATCTCATTAATACCAAATTTTCAGCCTGGAAATTGGTGCAAGGTAATTGTTAAGCATTTCGAAAAAAGGTTCTAGAGTTTAAGCCCTAACCTTTGACATTCCAAAAGAATTCTTGAGCAAATAGGACATGATAGATATTCGTCGAGGCATGAAGAGTGTTTCTGGAGACTCAGACGCTTGGCAGGAGAACAACCCGTATCTTCAGCTCGTTCAGCCTTATCTTTTACATCACTTTCTATAAAGAACTGTAAGTCTAAATTGGGATTCTGACAATTACTGAACGGCCTTACCCTCCCCACTTTCAAAGAGCAGTTTGTCTCCAGAGTTCAGTTCTTTAAAATCATCAACCATTATTACTTCTCCATTTAAGTAAACTTTCTCGTGGCTTTAAGTCACAGATTAGTTTCACTAAAAGACACACCTCATATTGTACAGCCACACATTAGCATCGGGGTCTCGTATTATGCAAATTTCTGAACCTGAATTTGAGGTTACAAGTCCCATTTTGTTTACCATTTTCATTGAATTTATAATAAAAACAGTCATTGAATATGTTTGATATTGATTTTCCATTGCCTGTCGTAATAAAGGACCATCTTAAGGCCATTGATGAATATTTCACCCTACAATTAAAGTAAACCTACTTAGCATAGGTTTATATTTGTATTAATGAACTATTAAAAAGGTTTCGCAGACAAGTTAGAAGACTAACAACGCCTCGTGTGTGTTGGCAGTCTTGATATTAGTAAAAATCTAAAAAAAGTATTTGGCGTGTACAAGAGCAAATAAAAACATTAAATAAATTGATTACTTAATACCAAAAAGGTTTCAAAGGCCATAAAATATGATCTACTAGTTCTCTAGTAAAAACACGAATGAAAATTCAGAATTAAACACAGGGTCTATGGCTAATGACTTTACATAGATCATGAGGCTCTGCAACTCAATATAATTAACAATGAACGAACTAGGCCAATACCATCAGAATGAACCAATCGTACCTGCAATTCGTTTGCTCACCTCTGATTTCAGCGAATATAAACAACGGCAATGTGACCTAATTTTCACAGACCTATTTTTGAGCTTAAATCATGTTTAAAAAAACATATTTTAAATTTATGTAGTTTTAAACATTTTGGTCATGGCTTTTAAACACAAAATGATGTTACCTCTCATTCAACGATAGCAACTTCTAAGCAGCACAATAGGTCACAGTGTATCTTATACGAATTAAACGAAGAAAAAAAGCTAATTATGCATAAGAATCAATTTTTACATTTTTTGATCCAATGGCTTATTTTAACTGCATGTCATTATTGGTACAAGATTTAATGAGAAGTGGTTTTTTTAGATTTTCGAGACAGACCAAACCTTGAACAACGATCACGAAAATCTAAAGACACACAATAAATTTTTTAACACAAACGCATACGGAGCTCACAACAGTTAAGCTAGAAATCACCCAAATAGCTATTTAAAAGTGGTTGTACCAAATATAAAAGAATCACAAGCTTGCAATATGTGTCCAACTTCATGTGTTTAACGGCGAAAACCTACGTCATCATAGGAGCAGGTACCTTTTAGAGCTTGCCAGTACACAATAATTAAGGACGATGTTTTCTTGACGCTTTAGGCGACAGCGAACAAATTGTGTGTGGTTGTGGCTTTAATCTTGGCAGTGTGGTGGATTGGTTTGTTCAAGTCCGATATTAGGTTTATTGTATTGATGAAGCAAATCATTTCGTTTCCAGTTTTGCCTTGTTTAAAGTGAACGATAATAGACAAGGCAAATTGGTCGTAGACGCAACGGATGCAGGAGATTTGCCAGAGAGAAATTGGAAAACCAGTGTAGGGCCTGAGTAAAGTTGAGTTGTTGCCACCGATGGGGAAGGATTGGTAAGGCAAATTTGAATTGTTTGGTTGATTAAAACTATAGGGACTCGTGTTAATTCAAGTCCAAAAACTCAGTCAGCATAGCTTCTGGCATACATCCCCCCGTTTCACGACCTGCCTCTTAGTCACGTGAGGTGACTGGTTCATTAACCACTCTGCATGTCCCACCACCACCCGTTTTAGTCATGCGACCTCACAGACACCTGTGTTTATTTTTGTACATGTCCTCTGAACCGTATTTGTACACGACTCAAATTGGCTGAGCTGTTCAGTAAATGGTTGTGCCTTCTATACTCAGGTCTTCTTTATTTTTGCGGAAACACAGAGTAACGTATTCGGCGTAGATTGTCGCAACTTGTCGGGGCCCTCAACAAAGGCTTCATCCATTGGTTAAATATAGGTTACTTGCTGCCAAGCACGGTTTCAAGTTGTTTCGACTTGGAGAGTGCCTAATACCTGGGTTAAAACAGTAAATCGACAAGGGTTAAGAGTTTGCACCCAAACTTCAAGATTGAGTACGCGAAAATGGTAGACTCATTAACACCACAGTGGTAGGTGAAAAGGCAATGCTGGATGAATTGGTCCCGGTGTCATTATTGACTAAGGCGTTAAAAGCACGTAGAAGAAATGGGAGCGATCTTTTGGTTTGTTTCGTGTAGCCAATTCTATACCTTATGCATTTACTTTTAGCAATTGCGGAGTGTTCGAAAGAAGTAGACAAGGAATTGCCTGTAATGATTGCAAAGATTATCACGGATTCAAATATATTGCAGCAGCATCAAGAAAAATTTACTGTCCCATTCACGTTTATTAAGTAATAGCTATTTGGTACAGTGCCTTAGCGTTAGTTTCTAGGTTTGATAAATTGCTCATAAATTGTTTTAATCGTTTATTTATCTCCTTTTGTATAATTTTTTTGTCGACTGAATCTCATGCTTAAATCCTCACTGCCGTGCTAATTTACAACATATAATATTAACATTCGTTTTTGCATATTAAAAATAAAATTAGCAAGACGTATCTATGTGTCACGGGTGTGCTTTATGAAAAATCATTCCTTCAGCTTGCTAAAATGGAAATTTAAATTTTAAGGTTAATGTCTAATTCTTTTATATACCTTGACATTAGCTTTTTGTCGTAAAATAATTTAATTAATCTTAGTTCATTTATAAAATTTTGGTTTCACAATCTACACTATGATTGTTTTGATAAGTAGAGTCGTTGTTTATGTGTATCAATCGTTCTGGAACGGCGTGCACTTTACGATGTTGCGTGCTGCCCTATCTCAACGTTTCGCCGGCTCCGTCTGCAAGTCCGTCATTCGTGGCTTGGCTAAGGATGTGAAGTTCGGTGCCGAGGCTCGTGCTGCAATGCTTGTTGGCGTCGACATTCTTGCCGACGCAGTCGCCGTTACGATGGGTCCTAAAGGCCGCAACGTCATTCTAGAAAGTCAGTGGCGTTCACCAAAAATCACCAAGGATGGGGTTACAGTTGCAAAGGGAATAGAACTGAAGGATAAATTCCAGAACATTGGTGCCAAGCTTGTGCAGGATGTTGCTAACAACGCAAATGAGGAAGCTGGTGATGGTACGACTACTGCTACGGTGCTTGCTCGTGCTATTGCCAAAGAGGGTTTCGAGAAGATAAGCAAGGGCGCAAATCCTATTGAATTCCGTCGGGGTGTGATGATGGCCGTTGACGTTGTCGTTAAGCATTTGAAGGAAATGTCAAGGCCCGTTACTACCCCCGAAGAAGTTGCTCAAGTTGCAACTATCTCTGCAAATGGTGACACCAGCATCGGTGATCTTATTTCTGATGCAATGAAGCGCGTCGGGAACGATGGAACGATCACCGTCAAAGTAACATTCTTTCGATTTCACTAACATTTTAGGACGGTAAAACTCTGCATGACGAGATTGAGTTCATTGAAGGGATGAAGTTCGATCGCGGTTACATTTCTCCATATTTTATTAATACCGACAAAGGTGCTCGTTGTGAATTCCAGGATTGTTACGTCCTTTTCTGTGAAAAGAAGATTAACAACATTCAAGTTTTGGTCCCCGTTCTGGAGATGATTCACCAACACAAGAGGCCTCTTGTTATAGTTGCCGAGGACGTTGAGGGTGAAGCACTTACCGCCCTTGTGTTGAACCGCTTAAAGGTCGGCCTCCAGGTTTGCGCTGTTAAAGCGCCAGGCTTCGGTGACAATCGTAAAAATACATTGCGCGATATGGCAATCGCTTCCGGTGGTGTGGTAAGTATTGCGTCAGTTTTGCTTCCCTACGTCCTGTGCCGAGTGTATGCCTAGCATTACTTTTTGTAGGTGTTTGGCGATGAAGCCGACATGTACAAATTGGAAAATGTTCAACTTCACGACCTAGGTCGTGTTGGCGAAGCTATCATCACGAAAGACGACACATTGTTTATGCGAGGTCAAGGAAAAAAGGAAGAAGTCGAGAAGCGAATTGCACAGATTCGGGATGAGATCAGTGTAAGCACCAGCGACTACGAAAAAGAGAAGATGCAGGAGCGCGTTGCTAAGCTCTCAAACGGTGTCGCTGTTATCAAAGTCGGTGGCAGCAGTGAGGTAGAGGTTTCTGAAAAGAAGGATCGTTACACTGATGCGCTTAATTCTACGCGAGCTGCAGTAGAAGAGGGAATAGTTCCTGGTGGTGGTACGGCCCTCCTGAGGTGTATCCCGGTGCTCGATGGAATCGAAGTTAAAAACAAAGACCAACAAATTGGTATGTTCGTATTGTTAGAAGCCTGTGTATCGTTAGCTTAGAATGATAAGTGCTATTCTCCTTGCAGGTATTGACATAGTAAAGAGGGCTCTCGAGACCCCTGCTTATACAATTGCCCATAATGCTGGTGTCAACGCCTCAGTCGTTGTCCAGAAAATTATGGGAATGAGCCAAAACGAAGGTTACGATGCAATGAATGACAAGTACGTCGACATGATTGCTGCCGGCATCATCGATCCCACAAAAGTTGTGCGTACTGCCTTGGTGGACGCCTCGGGTGTGGCGTCCCTCTTGACAACGGCCGAGGCCGTTGTGTGCGACATTCCTAAGGAGGACAACGCCATGCCCGGAATGGGAGGCATGGGCGGTATGGGAGGAGGAATGGGTGGCATGATGTAAACCTCAAGGTGCTGCTTTTAGCTCATTTTAAGTACATGTACATGATCTACCTTTGTTGCCATCATAGTTGTATAGTCTCATGTGATAAAGGCATTTATATACATACAATTCCTCTTTTTTATTGTGGTCTGGGTTTGTGTACCACTCGTGGTCGTGTGGGGATAATGTGAAAGCTGCTGATGGGAGAGAATGGATAAATTCCGTGTCCTGTATACTTGAATGCTACCCTAATTTAGAATGCGCAGCCAGTTGGTTGGGCTAAGGTTATGTTAGATGGTCCCGTTCCACGCGGTGGCTGTATTTTGCTATTGTACTTCGTTGCCGTGGTAAATCCGACCAACTTAACAGATTAACAACTCATGTGCACATTTGCTGCGTAAATTAGTATAAAGAAAGTTGTGCGCTACAATTAAAAGTCAGTTTCGTATGGATCGAACAAGATTAACAAGCTGGATGGTGTTGGTAATCTTTGTGGCGAACTCGCGAAAGTGTCCGTTTTCGGCGTCCAGGCTGCTGGGGAATACGATGGCCATGTACATGCGCGCCTCGACTTTGAGCACAAGGAACGACTTTTGCAGGTGTAAGTCCTGAAGAGGCATAATTTGTCGTGAAGTGGCAGAGGCGTCTAGCGGGATCAGGGAATTGATAGCTCGCATTATCACCGTTAGGTCGGGCACAGGGACGGTGTTAGGCTCGCTGCCCTGCAAATTGAAATTGGGAATTAGAAAGAGGTGCTTTGCGCTGATTATAGCATTCCCCTAATACCGAATACTTGGTGGAGCGGCACGACTAGCAGGGTGCATCTACTGATGCCCAATTGTATCTGGATATCCTGATGATGGCTATTTATTAAACATTATTATTATTTCCCTGAAAAGCGCCGCAGATATCTTATATTTGATGCCCACTGGAATGCGTCCTATTCGTCAGAC
Organism: Mesocestoides corti; assembly: GCA_900604375.1. Classification (NCBI taxonomy): domain Eukaryota; kingdom Metazoa; phylum Platyhelminthes; class Cestoda; order Cyclophyllidea; family Mesocestoididae; genus Mesocestoides; species Mesocestoides corti. Next base: position 154,280 of record UXSR01000014.1, read on the forward strand.
TCATAGCATCAAGTGTGAGGCAAAGGCTCCCAGTTTTTATTCCTGACTGCTGTTACAGTTAACAAGCCCGATTTCACGATCACACTATGCGGACGCTTTAGTGGCCAATTCAATGCTTCGACCGAGGTCAAAAGGTTACAATCTGCCGACGGCCGATGAGTAAGTCGCCTAGGCAACAGGGAGATTGTTTACATGATTCTCATGACAAACACACGCTCACAACTTGATTTTACCAGTGGCCGTTTTATTGGTAACACAACTAACCGGGGGCATAGTGAAGATGCAAGGGATGGCGATCGGTCCCTTCACGTATTTCTCGGCCGCACCTGGAGGCACGTAACTGTGTCCCAAGTAGGCAAAGTCTTGAAGGTAGGCATCGAAGAAAAGGGCTACGTAGACGCCCTCATAGCGGTGCACAAAGTCCTGGATTCTGCAATCGTGGGTGAGATAAAAACGATGTTTTCATTGGACAATATTTTGCAACTGCGGTTCTGATAAAAACCTATGTTCAATCACTTGCAGTAAAGTCATTGATTACGAACAAGAGTTACAGGTAAAGGGGTCTCGGTTTTAGATTTATATTAGGTGCTTACTTGGAGACAATATCTGGATTCTCTTTCGACAGTGACTGTTCCAGCTCGACTGAAGAAGTGGCAGCGTTATTCAAAACTGTGTACCAGTAAAGGGTAAACTTAGCTAGCAATGTCGAGTAAAATTTTCGAAGCCAGGCGCGTAGTCGAGTCTGGCGAGGCTCAACAGACACCTGAAACAGAAATTATGACTTCTCCATCTTAAAAATTAACAAAGAGGATACTGAAGTACCATTTCCTGGCGCATTTAGTGTACTTATTATGCTTTCCTCTTAAGTTCTTGCAATTGTATTAAATCAACTTAGACAAACGTTCACAGTCCAGGATACGAGTTTGTTTCTTCATTTGCAGTTACAAGAATTTAGCATCAGCGAAACGTGACTTGGCACTTATTCACTGGACTCGGCTTTGCAAGATTAACAACTGCTGTTACTCAAAATTCTAGCAAAGGTTCCGTTAGAGAATCGCACCTGATTTGTTGGGTATAATTCCTTTTAAAAAATCACTAGAGCAAATCGAAAGTAAAGCCTTTTGGAATTAGTGCGAACCATGAACAAAGACTTCAGCCTAATTGTGTGCTTTGAAAAACCAAAAGAGATCATCACTCACTTCACATTGACAGGAAGAATCCTCGATTAATTTATGAGACAATGCGTTCAAGCTGAGAATCGAGTTAAGGAATTCCAAGTTGCCTAGCTGACACTGCAATTTTAACAGAGCCACTAATATTTCCAATTCGTGTCTAAAAGTGTAAGAAACACATTCATCAAAATAGAAACGAAAGACAGTCTGACAGTGGAACAGCGATGAGGCAATTTACGAGTTAAAAATGAAGGCGTAATTATCACAAATATTGGACATCAGATTGTTGTTCAAGCGATCACAAAGCGGGTTGACAAAAAACTAGTTTGTTAAGTTGTGTTTAATTAAACGGTCCAGAGACCATATGATGGATCATTTTAAGCTAACATTTCTTGGGCGGATTTCAGTTATATGTTGGTAAATTGTCCCAAAAATTGTCTTAGTAGGTACTCACCTAATAATCTCAACAAGTGGCGAAAAAAGGAACTCGAAACAGTTGACAGGGCTTCTTGAAGCAAGTAAATCTTCAAGAGCGATGGACACTTTCGCGGAAGAGCAGCTCAATGTAGTTTCCTTTTTCATTACCCAAGAGAAGCTACGGGTCAAGTGTTAAGGAATTAAGGAGATACATCATGCAACAACCAGTAACATGATTCGCGGGTGTAATTCGCTGCAAGGATGACTAGTCTAAGTCATGCCAGAAAACCACTAATCTTTAAAAAATTGGTACGCTAATGACAAGCATCAGGTCTGTGGTTTCAGGGCTAAGTCTCACGAAGAACACAAGAGTTAATGGTTTTTTCAAACATTTCGAGAGGAGTAGTGACTACAACTTAAAGAGGATACAAAGACAATAGTTTGCACCGTAAATGGCAAAAGAAGCGCATATACTCTATTATGGCAGACGTTTGAACTGAATTCAGATCATCTGAATTTCGATTCTTAGAGTGACTCGTGTCCTCGCGAACCGCCTGCAATCGCGTGAAGGAATCATGTAATTTCTACTTGAACAAAAAGCGCAATTACGAAAAACAACTTCCTGGCGGTTAAACATTGTTTTCGGTGATATAAAATGAAGAGACTGGAATTTCGTCTCGAGTTGAAAAAGCGTAACTAGAACATTTTTTAAAGGCGTCGAAACATCCCCGTAAGAAATAAGGATGTACTCTGGGAATGGACGCTAAATGTAAAATCAAAAATTGCAAAATCACACCAACGAATCTTTGACTTTATCGATAAGACCACTACGAAATGCCAAAACATAATTTTTCAAACAGGTGCTGATGTCGAAACGTTCTGACATTGTCTATGACCTTAAGCTACACTTTTCATTGGCTTGAAAATGGGTTAAAAAGTTGCCTATTATATAGGTTGTTAATAACAATCTGAAAGTGGTTAAACGGATTCCAGTTAAATTTGCCTCAGGGCAACTATATTATTTAAATACTTTTGTTCTGTCGAAAATGTCATGTAAGTAGCAATTTACTCTCGGTATATACAGACTCATTTTGCGTCATTAAGTTTTCAGTAACACTTTTTCCTTGAAAAATTTTCTAAGAGCAAACTTGGCAAACAAAAGGTTAAAATTGCACAAAGTCAGAACAAATGGTTTTGGAAAAAATTATGACTTTCTTACGTTTAATAGTTCTTTTATTTTAATACTCTTAAAATGTATACATTCTCTCGCTGTTATTAATGAGGCCTCGAACGAGTATTTAGAAATGTTTAAACCAGATCATCAAAAAGTATTTTTCTCAAGAATCATCTATAGTAAAATAGGTAATTATAACTACTAGAGTAACCTAACATCACTTAAAGATTTGTTTGTAAGTTAAAAGATTACTGAAGTCATTATTTCATTTTTGCTTTAAATCGTGAGTAACATCTTCATTTATTTTACAACGGAATGAAATTGTTTTTTGAAATCCTGTGAAACACATGCTTTTGATGTAAATCTGAAGTTTTTACCACTTATTTTTTGTCAAAATTTGTAACCACTACATGCGAATCCCACCTCTCAGTTGCACCAATGTGTTACACGTTGTGTGACGGTAATAGACGGTCATATTCGATGTCGCTAATTTGCCTCTCAGCTGAAGTTTTTCAGCACTGTTAAATTTAGGGTTGCAGGGTAATGCTAGCAAGCAAACACACAAATCTTACTAATACGTTCAGGCTTTATGCTAGAATTAAAATTACTGAATGCGACCGTGTCAACGAAGACCATGTTTTGTGCCATGCTTATTTTTGTTGCCACACAACTTAATCTCATTCCTCATGTTTCACATTACTTCTCTGATTTTCTGTTAGGCTTCCTTTATGCTACTAGATTAAATAATACCAGTGTTATATGTGTGTCTGCAGATCAAATGATTTTGGAAGAAATCCCATGAAATTTGGCAACATGAATACCGCTCTGAACCTATTTTTGGCCTCGATATCTATTTGTCTATTTCAATAGCCATCTTAGCATTTGGGTTGAAGGTTAGATCAGCAATTCTGGCAAATTTCCAAAGATTTGCTTTGAATAATTATGATCAATATTAGGGTTAGCTCTTTTGAATATCCCTATTTTATTTAAAGCAAATCCACTTGCCAATTCTATAAGGCAATGGTTTTAAGACTAAAATAATGGCAATGGGCTGTCCTTAACGAAGCGTTTGCCCCTAATTGATTAATTGGTACAGGCCTCGTATGGTAACCGCTATTATTTCTTTTACTGTTGATTAAATTCTAGCTTCCAAAGCGGTCATTTTACGGGAAGGTATAACTCTGCTTGTAAAACATTGTCTGTTGCTGAATCTGTGTTTTATTGACGTAGCTCACCAAAAACTTCAAATTTAGAACTGGACAAAAGCTGATATAATCATTTGGCCAGGTTCAGTTATGTTAAATTTAGCCTAATTGATTAGAATAAAACGTTGTATTTAATCTTGAGGATTTCGCTAACAATAGTATCTACACACTATGAAAAATTTTTTAATGTATGTAGAATGTGGCATTCTAATGTCACTAAAGTGGATTTTTTGATTGTGCTGCGATCATGCTTTTGCCTGCCTCAGTTCTAGAGTTCTACATAGCCTTCTGCTAAAGACGTTTAGAAATGGGCGTGTCTGATCTAAAATGGCAGGTTTCAATGCATGCATTGTCTGATTTAAACCAAGTGAGAGCATCAAATGTCAGTAGAAGAAATTAGAAAACTTTTCGAGAAAATATTGCCTACCAAAGAGAGGCAATAACGCTTCGGGTTGTTCAAGAAAATGTGCATGACATAAAATACGCAAATACGGCATTTTGAACCCATTTTGGATTGTGAAACACATTCTATTTATGCCTTAATATTTGATGGGTAACTTTCACACCAACCCAGCACAATACACAAGCTGTTGTGTCTTGTGTTTCCAAGGGCAGGGTGTGTAATCCGTGTGGTTGTGGTGCAGTTACTGCAAGAAATTATCGTGCAGTTAATTCGAGCAGGCTAATTTTGCCTTCTTGCAGAAACTTCAGTCTTCGCCGATAATTCCACGGCAGTGGAGAATGTTTAAAGATGACAAAAATCAATAACTGCCCGCAGCCACTGGCCACATCCCCTGTTTAGCCAGCTGACACTTCGTCTGAGTAAAGAGAAGATGGATTTAATGGGAGCGTTCTTTCTATTTGCTGCTATTGTTAATATTATCCTAACCATCGAGCATGCTTACACCGCGTCAAGGAGACGCTTGTCTTTCCTGATCTTACTAAACCTTCTCCAGAACTTGCTCAACACGACTGCCTGTTTCGCAGTGTTTTTCACCATCCGCGCCAAAACCCAACAACCGAGTGAGTGGGAGTGCTACTTGATTGCCTCCTTTGCCATCTTCTGGTTCGTCTTTAGCCTCAGAGCATGGACAAATGTGTTTGTCTGCACAAGCCACTACCTTCGCATTCTAAGACCCAGATCGTCGGGCAATCTGAAGCGCCTCTTCACCTACGGTGTCTTGATTTTGACTGCCTCGATGTCGTCATTGGCTAGTGCCCTCATCCACGTGTTCATGTATGAATTTGAGGAGGAGTACGGTGTCTGTAGCGCCGTATTCCTTTATGAGGATGAACTCGCTCATCGGCGTTTCATGCGGGTGCGAGTGTCGTTCGTCGCCTCGGTAGCCTTAAATTACCTCCTGCCAATCATAGTCGTGTCCTTCATCTACTCGGAGCTACTGACCACCCTCAAGAGCGTCAATGCTCCAAAGAAGGTCATCCGCGACATCGAAGAACTCCTGCTGCTGGACAAGCATCTGTACCTGTGGCTTGTCGGCCCCATCCACAGCCTGATGGCGCTTCAATTCATATTCCTCATGAAGGAGTTCCCGAATTACTGGTTATGCGTTAAAGTACTGACAGCAATTGCCGCCTGCTATTGCATCGTCAATCCGCTTCTGCGTCTTCTTTTTAGAAACATTGACTATTTTAAAGAGATTTTTCAAAGAATACTAAGCTAAGTCCATTTGCTACGACGTCTAATCTCTTTTATGTGTTTCCTTGTGTGAAGTAAGAGGCACTAAAACACCCACTCACATATTTCAGAATACGATTTCAGGATGGGAGTGGAAGTGCGAGTGGTCATCGCGTGGCCAGATAAGTTAGAGTTCAACCCAAGAACACAACTATGGCTTTCATTGGGAAGACATTGATAGTTAGTAAGTAGGAGTCGGCTGTTTACCTCTTCAAATTGGTCAAAGAACCCAATCCGGAGCCTCCACTAGTTCCTTGAAGTTAAAACTTGGGGACATTTTCTGCAAGTCGTGATCTCCCCTGACCATGTGCAGTTGCAGAGAGACTGGTGTCCGCACAAACGTCCACTGTAGAACACCTGCTGTGGCCACGTTCAAGGAGTTCCACGGCCTTATCTCGGGCAGACGACTGGCCATGAGCGAAGTCATGGGAGTGTGGGGGAACTCCACTCAGTTTGGTGTGAACCAGAAATTAGTAGTGAGTGCTACCGTTGGTGGTGGTAGTGTAATGACAATACACAATCATTTATGAGCACGAGGTACACGAAATCCTTCCTTTTCATTTCTTGAGGCGATTTAGCGTTTCCGGTAAAGGTTGTATTGCTAAGTTCCTCTTAAATCAATTCTATCATAACTTATAAAAATTTTGAAATTGCATATTCAGATTATTTAAAGAGAGCCCTAAATTTAGGAGAAACTGGGTCTAAATTTCAAGCATTACCCTTAAATTGTTATACTAATTTGAGGAAACACAACTACGGCAACCAATAAGAATATTCTGATAGTTAGTAAATAGTTGTGACTCCTGATATTGAAACCCAGACAGTTGACAGTATTGTCGCATCTGCAAATATTTTGCGGCCGAGCATGTGTTCCGGACACATGCTCACCGCAGTGAATGGAGATTGAGCGGAGCAAACGGTGATAATTGGTTGGTTGGTTGACCACAGTGTGAAGCGCTGATTGGTCAAGTAAGGCATTATTGTCCAAGGACGTTGGCGTGATGGAGTAGCACGAGTCGAAGTAGATCCGACCTTGGAAGAGGAAGAAGGAGGCCGGACAGGTGGTGGTGGATGTGTTGCAAAGTTCTTTTTAAATCAATTTCGTCATAACTCACAATAAATTTAAAATTACATTTTCAGATTATTGGAAACAACCCTAAATGTCGGGGAAATCGGCTCGGAACATCTAACTTTACCCCTGAATTGGTGTTTCGAGGTTGTGTACGTCGTAAGTCGCGCAGTTGCGTGGCAGTTCCAGCTATGCGAGTCCGTTAGCAGCGAGAAAGCGGGCATCTCGGCCCAACGATAACTCTTCTACCCGCGATTTCCGTGAACAGGGCGGTGGCAGTGGGGTTTGTGCGAAAATGCCATCATTCTGCGACGGAGCAAGTAAACTTCACCGGCATCCCTCATGTGGTACCGCTGTAAACAGCACAGGGGATCACCCTATTTCAACGTTTTTGCTATTTCTCAGAATGTTGTTTGGGGAACGCAGGAGAAGAGATCAAG